>JBBPQW010000474.1:0-19115 GCA_038092695.1 Boletus rubropictus
AGGGCATGCAAAGTACTAAAATTACAGAATAGAAATGTTGCTCAAATAAGTGTCCCAATGACATGTCATTTTGAAAATGTTATATCTCAGTGCCATGGCAGCCAAATCACATGACTAAGGGCTCATTGTCATGGTAGGAGTTAGGGCTATTAATGACCCTGCAAGGGTCAGAGCTGATATATTTTGGTTCTTTTGCAAATGTCAAGTCTTTCCAAAATGGCCAAACATTGGGACACTTATTTGAGCCACTGTAATTTGGCTGGGGGGCCATCCCATCAAAATGGCTCCACATTCCTTTGGCCTCAACAGCTACTTCAAATCAGAAGTTGAAGATCACCCAGTTCATGCCCTTGACATTGAGTTTAGGTACATTGGTCGGTAGCATGTCAGTGATGATGGGGATGGCTGACATGGTGATCAATCAGCAGGGTTTACAGATTAGATGGAAACAGTGGGGCTCATAACCTGTGAAGATACGAGGAGGATCGGAACATGGAGCACACTAGACAAGAAGTCTCAGTCGCATGCAGTAGAACAGACTAATATTGGGTTTACCTAGACAAGAAGTCTATGTACACAGTAAGCAATCAGTTTAGTATAGTAAGAGAATGGCTCACCTCAGTCACGTGCGGTAGAACGGACTGAGGTAGCGGTCGTCGCTCGAGAGGCTATATACTCGTAGGTATAAGTACTCGAGCACAAAAGGTAACATGTGAAATGGAGGGTCAAGACAAAAGAAAATAGGCGAATATCATATATGTATCGTAGCGTAGGTACAAGGAATGGAGATTGTGCTGTGTGGCGTGACATGGAATGATAGGCACTGGTTCGTGGAATGTAGGGGCGCGGTCCGACGAGCGGCTGCGCGCACGCTTGCCTAATCCGACATATACTGCATTTCCACAGAATGTTATGTCTATGCAAATACCCATCTGTGGAACGCAGAACATCCATACCATGGGATGGTCTTCCCATGTAAAAGGATGGGGTTATTGGCTCATACCCATAACTCTGGCTGCGTTCGTGATCTTTGGGACAGTCGCATTCGCCCTTTACCACACTCCCCTTTCCAAAGGATCGGGGGGAAGACTAGATTCATCATCTGAGGTGGCCCCGCACGATGTTGAATCGAGTCGGTTGATGGTGAATCCTTCTGCAATCGAGATATTCGACCCGTCGAACCCGGCCCACCTCATCTTGGGAACGACAGTGCAACTGCCTGATCCTGATCCTGATCCTGATCCTGATCCATAGACCATGCATGGGCATAGGCACTGGGAACAGCACAAAGACATGTATTTTTGCATTCATGATGTAGTACGTTCCTCATCAACGTCGTTGCTTGCCCACACGACTCGTTTGAGGTCGGTGGGTTCGCGTTTCTGTAGATTTGTGTATCAAGTTCACCGGCCACAACGTCCATGTCGAGCGCATCCCAGCCAGACATTTCATTCCACGTTCGTTCCTTCGTCCGCCACATTCGCTGTTACACGTTCCGTTACTGGCCGACATCTAGTTTTGAGCGTCCCATTTCGGGTACTCTTCCACTTGCTTTCCTTGGAGAGCAGCCGTTGCCCGCTGCATTTCTCTACCGCGACGTAGCCTCAGTCTTGCCCCGCCGAAAAAAAATGGTAAGTTTTTCGACAGAAAGGATATATTTCGTCGACGCGAGCGCCAAACAAACTCGGGTGCATGGTCTCTGTCGGTAGTCAAGTTGCCACCCCGCGTAGTAGGTGGAAACGTTCCTCGCCCCAGGCCAATTCTTCCCACCACGACGTCACCCATTCTGACGCGTCTCCCAGAGTTGGTACATCCATCAACCAATCCGAACCTTGATGCCCGCCACAAACCAGGTCGTCCAAGCGGGAACGCACATGTGGTTCTCGCAAACTCGGATGATGGACGCGTACCCCGTCACCGCTCGCACGAAAGCGCATCCCGACCAGACACATTTTCCATTCCCCGTTCGCTCCTTCGTCCGCCACCTTCGATCCAGCTCTCCCGACTCAGTTCTTCATTCCCCGAATCGCCCGCCCGCCCGAGCGATACGTGATGACCTTATTTGGGGCGTGGATTTGCGATGCAACGCATCCTATTTCCGTCTCGAGGGATGATGACATGCGTCAATGACTCGATGCTTGGTGTATATCGCCCGCTCTGGCGTACCTCAGCCTCACCTGTGATGCTGTACCTTGCCAACCAACGGACGGGCGCCTCTGTATGGCAGAGGTAGTGGCAGGGTACCGGATTTTAACTTGTCCAGCGATCGACTGCGGATCGGGACTCGGGTGACGACTACAGGCACACGTCGCTTCTGCTCTGTCGCAGAGTCGCATCCCGTAATCCAGGGGAAGGCGAAGGCGAAGAGGAGGATGCTTCTGAACCGGGTACCTGAGGCGTCAAAGGCACTGACGCGTTCTGCTCATGCTTTACATTGCAAGGCGGACGACGTTCGAGAACGATGGCAATCAGAGAAGGAAAGGATACTTTCCGGCTGCGTTTTCGAGCAAGGGGGAGGGGAGGGCAACTATGATTCCTCTCCTATTCATCACACGATTGGTCATCCGATGACCGGTTGGACGTCAAGACGTCAACGAGTCCCCGCGGACCGGCGGGACGAAGGACGGCCGTCTGTCTCCATGAACGTGCTGTGGAGCCGGGCGGGATATACGGGGTCGAGAGAATCAGGTTCCAAAAAGCAGGCGCTGCCACGACACCTGGCCCCCGCCTCGTCTCGTCGTAGGAGTGGCCAAGGGCGAACCTGCAAACGAAGCCATGACTACACTGATAATCGCCAGTGAGTTGCCCTCCTCCTGTCCAGATCTAATCGCACGAAAAACGCACGCGTGCCTGAGTATTCTCGCCCGATCCATCTATCGGGTCTGACGTAGATCTAGGTTTTTAGTCCCGTCAAACGATGGCGTGCCTTAGGCGATATGACTGCCATGCGACCTCATCTGACAGTACTCACGTCTAGAGCACCATGTACCACTCGTCAACGTATGATCGAACAATGCCAGACAAGCAGAGATGACCACCACCGTGCGAGGCAAGGGAGGACAGAGTTGGACAAGAAACAGCAGACGGGACAAACAAGAGGACTCCATTTATCGCTACTAAATGGATGGAAAGAGGAACGAGGAAATTGCATCTATATCCATTGCCCAGATGAGTGACAAAAATATAACGGTTTAACTTTAAGAACGAAGCAGATCAAAAGAAATGTGGGGTACAAGCCTGAGATGAACAAGCAGTGACGAAAGGAGGTAAATTGCAGGTCGACCACATGACCCCTGCGAAAGCATATCGATTTCAATAGACGTAAGGAAAGGCGTGCATCAGATCATGAGAGAGACGTGATGTGAGTAGCGAGTAACAACTGGTGGTAACAAATCGTCCTATGCTGGATTGCTAGAGTATAGTTTGCATCGTGTCAGAAAGCTATGCCAACGATAAAAAGACAGTGAGCCAAACAATGAATAGCAGTTAACGTCACGTCTTACCGATGTGTCTCACTTGGATAGAACAAAAGGATAGCGTGCTACAGAAGTTTAGATTGTTTGAGATGCCTTCGCACGACCATGTCTCGCACTGGGTAGAATGAGTATGCATTCCACTCCGATGTGTGAGAAAACGACTCACCGCTTGCGAGGATGCCAGCAGTAGTCGTGGTATCCTATCAAGGGTTGAACCTCAGTTCTAGTGTTTCTTGTCAAGAACACTTCCTACCGTGACAGAGGTACAGAAGCCATAAAACTTGCGAGGGAGAGGGGAGTATTCTCGGTGAATAGCGCTAAACTTGCCCCTAAAGTCTGAGGGTCCCTCAGCTATGAACAGACGGAATTTCAGCGTTTGAACCAACATTTGGACACTGTTTCTATGTCATTCGAACGATCACCATAGCTGCGAACGTATTTGGACAAGCGGATGCCCGAGTTGAGCTTGTCTTCAAGGATGTCACATTTGTTTAGGAAGAGGACGAGATCCACATTAGCTAGGAGCTTGTTCGAGCAAACGGCTTTCCATAGCAAGACGCTGTCCTCCTAGAGACCATTGAGAATGATGCGCTCCCAAGCGTTGCGAAGGGATGTCCTACCAGTCTGTTCACACTTCGGTCTTCTGCAAGAACCTGGTCGAATCCAGATATTGGAGCGAGGAATATGATAGCATCCACTAAGGCATGTATCATCAGAAGCGTACGAACGATATCAGGATGACATACCATCGTCGAAAAAGGGTACCCATGTCGCTGAGACAGATCATGAGTAAGTGTGTTGAGTCAAGGTAGAGGTGGCGCACCTCTCTAGAGCAAAAGGTTCTTTAGCCAGAAGTTACTCAAGGACCGCAGTACACACACCTGCGACCGAGAACCTCCGACGTCGACGATTCTCCATTCGGTGCCCTGCTCACGACCAGCAGCGGCTTCCATTTCACATCTATATTCCGAAACACCGACAGTTTTTAGACGAGCTCGCAAAACGTCGTCTATTACAACAGAATGAGAACATCGAGGGTACCTCACGTGCGAAACGTACCGTCAGAAGGGATGTAATCGAGGGCGGTGACACGACCGACATCATTCAAGAAGCTGGAAAAAAAAAAAAAGGTTGGTATGTACTCGTCGTAGAGTAAGGTTGGATGTTTACAATCCTGGAAGCTCTTCCAATCTTATTTTGCGACGTCGAAGTACTTCCCGGATAACCTTGTTGTTCCAGAGGGCTATTATATCACCACAGCAGGTATGAAGAACTTCTTGTGCTTCGTCCCGGGTGGCCATGCCAGTATCTCCCAGCGAAGTCGGCCGGCCGTCTCTGCGAGAGTTTCTAGCGAGGGATCCTTTCCAGGTGGCTCCAGGCCGAACAAAGACTTCCTGTGTCCGCCAAGAGCGCTCGGTACTGGTGTTGCGACGTGATTGATATGGACCGAAATTGACGCCTCCAGCAAAGGAGGCTACGTCGACTTCGGTTGGTGGTATGAGTTTTGCGATGAGGAGCGCTTCGATGTGTCGAAGTGGGGTGAGACGCATTCGGAGCAATTCGATTTCGTGGGGTATGTGTGGGGTATCGTCGTCGCTGTCTTCGCCTCCACTGTCTATGGGGAGAAGACGCACGCTTGAAAGCGCGTCCATGACGGTGCGAACGGAGCGAACGATGTTGAGCTGGATGACACTGCGCCATAGGATGCGTTCTTCACGGAACGCGGATGGGGTATATAGCCTCTGAAAGTCTAGGGAGAGAAGGTTGTCAGAACGCAAGCAAGGACGGGGTGCGACTGACGTCTGAGAGTAGTCGATTTGCCTGTGTCATCGGTTAGGGGTGGAGGGTGTGAAGGAGGCGAGAACATGCCTGACTCGCTCTGGCCAAGGAGGAGGAGCCTGACGACGCTCTTCTTCTTTTGCTGCTGGCGCTCTGCCTTGATGGACTCGTCGATCTGATGGCTTATTCGTTGTGCCTCGGCCTCCTGAGCGAGTCGGATCACGCGGTCTTCCTCGGTCTCGTTTGGGGGCGGCTTGAGGAGCTCGTCCAGAGGGTCGTACTCGAGCAGCGACTTGTTTCCCGAGGGCATGGTGGTGGTAGGAGAGAGAGGGGCAGGCACGCCAATTCCAAAAGTGTAATGGTCGCAAGGCAACCTTGGTGAAGGGACAGGCACACTCTTATACCTTGTCAGCGTGTGTACTTTGTGCACACAAACTCCACCCCGTGCCTTTTCTTTCCCTGCAGAGGCCTCGTGGGGGCGAAGAAAAAAAAGTCACCCAGCTGTGTCCCCATCGTCCCGACCATCGGGCTTTCGTGCGCCCCTGAACTGCCGTTCCTGGGTAGCTGCCAGCATCTCGCTCGGGCATCTCCACCTGCTGTCATCGTCGCACGTCATGTGGACGGTATTAGCGACGAGGCACGGGCTTCCGTAGGCCCGAGTCACTAGTGCACTAGCGGATTTGGATAGTCAATCCTTTCTTGCTCCGACGCTATGTCGGAATCTGCCTCTCTCCGCCAGAATACCACCGACCCCTCTAAACGGTGGCTCGTCCAAAAGTTTGGAGGCACAAGCGTCGGAAAGTTTCCAGTCCAGATTGCAAAGCACATCGTCTCGTCAGTCGTCGTCCTGTTCGTACAGCGATGAGCTGATCCTCGGTACCAGGGACTACATCGATCAGCACAAGGTCGCCGTCGTCTGCTCGGCACGCTCAGGATCTACCAAAGCACTCGGAACGACAAACCTGTTGCTCAAAGCAGCCTCCGAAGCAAAACAACGACCGTCGACAAAAACACGCTGTAGATCTGGAACGATCTCACCCGTCACCAACAGCTCGTCACCTCGAACACGCAGCGCTTCCCCAACTTCTGCCGCCTTTTCGTTCACACCGATAACCGACCCTCATTCGGAACAGAACGTGCCCGAGTTCAGCGCCACCGTCGACCTTGTACGTTCCGAGCATTTAGCAGCTGCTCAAGTCTCCATCGACAGCGCGGAAATCTTACAAGAAATCGAAGCAGAAATACATCGCGATTGCGATTGGCTTCGTGCATTCTTGTTTGCAGCGCAAGTAAGGTCGACCATCCATTCACGTTGCCTCCTTGATCTCACCACATCATAGGTGATCGATGAAGTCTCTCCCCGATCCCGAGATAGCATTATTGGCTTTGGCGAGCGGTTGGCATGCAAACTTATGTCCGCCGTCCTTCGAGATCAAGTAGGTTATTCATGGTATCCATGATCAGGATTGGTTACACAGCTAAATTTCAGGGCATAGATGCCGAATATATCTCACTGGAAGACATCGTGCCTATCTCTGATGACGGTGATCTCCACCCGGAAGCATCTTTAGATCAAACATTTTACGACAGCATCGCTGCCGCAGTCGAGAAACGCATAAAAGAATGTGCCCCAAGGGTGCCTGTCGTCACTGGTCCGTCTCACTCTCCTCCCTGCGCATCTCCCACAAACACCATCCAGGTTTCTTTGGTCCAGTTCCGGGTTCATTGCTGCGCCAGGTCGGCAGAGGTTACACGGACCTCATCGCAGCATTGCTCGCCGTCGGCCTTGAAGCCTCCGAACTCCAGATATGGAAGGAAATCGATGGCATATTCACTGCCGATCCACGAAAAGTGCCTACGGCGCGTCTTATACCAATCATATCGCCAGATGAGGCCGCAGAACTCACCTATTATGGGAGTGAAGTCATCCATCCGTTCACCATGGAGCAGGTTTGTGTACAGGATCTTATCTTGACCGACCCTCATCTACTTCTTCTTCAAGGCCATCCGTCGAAAAGTACCCATCAGAATCATGAATGTAGAGAACCCCAAGGGTGGAGGAACGGTCATTCACCCTAATCCGGATGAACTTTCCGGCGAGCCTGACCCACAGCTACCGTCCACGACAGTTGCGATTCAAACCCTTTCGATACCTACCCCCCAAAATATGCACCAGTCCAAACGTCTCCCCACGGCGGTCACCATCAAGGAACGCATCATTGTTCTCAACGTTCACTCGAACAGGAAAAGCGTCTCCCACGGCTTTTTGGCGGGCATCTTTGGTACACTCGACCGTTTCGGCGTCGTCGTCGACTTGATCAGTACGAGTGAGGTGCACGTCAGTATGGCGATCGAAGACAATCTCCCCCGAAAGATCATGGACCGACTGATCTCCGAACTTCGAAAGAACGGATCGGTGAGCCTGATTTTTTGTTTGCTTTCCACCCTTTCTGAACGAACCCATTCACGAACAGGTCTCTGTACACGCAGACATGGCCATCCTCTCGCTCGTTGGGAAACAAATGCGCAACTTGGTGGGCATGTCTGGACGGATGTTCCAAACCCTCGCACAGGGCAACGTCAACATCGAGATGATCAGTCAAGGCGCGAGCGAGATCAACATTTCGTGTGTCATACAGGGGCGGGATGCGGTCAAGGCATTGAACTTGATCCATCAGAGTTGTTTACAGATCAAACCGGAAGGCATTCGTGGAAAAGGTGCGCTACCGTTCTTATTGTTGGCCGTGACTTTGTTGCGGGGGAGAACAGTACTCATCAATGCTTGATTTGATAGTTGGCCCCTGGCTATTCTAGAGCGCGTAGAGATAAAAGAGAGGGATATCGATCTTGCTCGGCGTTCAGAGATGGGCGTAAGATCTATTGGTTTGAAAGGGAGGGAAAACCTTCGTTACATTGTTCGTTTGTCATTTGCTTTGGTATCGGGGGCGGAGATAAATCGAGACAACGATATATGGAAAGAGAAAAAAATCGCGTGAAAGGGAAACCATCTGTTGACAAAAACAACCGGCAGAATATACTCTTACACGACCAAGGGAAGGCGTGTTCAATGTGCCAGTCGACATCCACGACGTGGTTCGACTTTATTGACCCACATGCCTTTTTCTTTCTTTCTTCGGTATGCCCCAATCGAATGAAGACTACTTGGAAACACGAGACACGAACCATCTCCAAAAAAACTTTGCAAAGAACGAGATGGGACGTACATCTCTTGCCATTCTACTTCTATCTGCCCGCAGGTTCTCTTCGTGAGTCCATGATTATTATTATTTTTGGTCGCTGGGCACGGACAGGGAGAAGGGGAGGTGGCTGATCTTACCTGGGATTCTCGTCCATATATATACTGCGCGGCTAAACAATAAATTGAGCGATCCTGAGCAAAACGTAGGAGGGGAACCGAACTCAAGGAAGTCACGTAAAAATTCCGTGAGCATCCAGAGCCAACGTTGGGGCATATCATCTTTCTCGCGTATACGATGAATTGTCTGGATCAACTCGTCGATGGTGCAGTGTTATTTTCTTTACCCATGCCATTGCACTCGAAGATCGTTGATGAGGCCTGAGGCGTTATAAGAAAAAAAAGCAGCCAATGTGGTCACTGTCCAACTAGCTTTGAAGTGCAAAGTCAGCGTGATGAAACTAGCAGAGATCGTCGAGTTACGAAAGATGGGCTATGATCACACACGATTATTGCATTTCAACATAAATGTTCTTGTCAGCAAAGGATCTGTTATTGCAGAAAAACAGCCTGTCCAGATTGCATTTGCCGTGATCGCTGTCATTCTCCTATATCCTTACATAAAAGGTGTGACTTACCGTATCACGGCTCCCACTCTAGCCTGATATTTCCTGATATTTCCTTATAAAAGTTATATAAGGAAATATCAGGCTAGAGTGGGAGCCGTGATGCGAGATCGCCTTGCAGCTGCATCCTCCTATCATTAAAGCGTAGACCTGGATTGGCAGTAGTATCAGTGACAGGATTATTCCGTCTTGACCATTGGAAATAAGGAAGATGGGGTCGCACCACAGGGTGTCCCTGATGGTTTTATCACCGCCGTTGGCCGTCGCCTCGTTTCCAGACGCGGGCTTTTTTCATAGCCACTCGCAAAAACTTGGACCGTTATTCGTTGTGCGTGGCTCAGTTATCATTACTTACCTCCAGAAAAATAAGTGAAAAAGTCGGAAGCAAAACTCTGCTATAGAGTTCTATTGGGAAAACGTGTGTCAGGCGATGTTTCTTGTTGTTCGCGCACGTTCCTGAACTTACGCTTTCAAGCGTCGGCGCCACCTATAGAGCATGGAGTCTGGACCGAGATTAGGTTCGAAACACCCGAGTCGCATGGGACGAGGTTTACTAATTGGCCTTACCTCCTACAGCTAGAACTTCCCTCTCGGCATGCACTTGTGTGTGACGGTGGATGCCTACCTTTATCCATATCGGTCGGGCTTGCGAGCGCGATCAGCGATTTTATACTGGAAAACCTAGAACAAGACGGACTCGCGAGACAAAACTTCAACTTTTGAGATCCGGTAAGCAAGTCGGTGGGGACACACTTCAAGTTGCAAGTTCCGTCCAATATATTGGCCTCCCGGACAGACTTTAATTTTATTCAAGGTATGGGTATGTCCGTCGGGTCGTACTCTGCATCCAAGTTCATTTTTCAAAATTAATCGCCTGCTGTCAATCTAGGTTCTTTATCCTCCACAGCGGGGCCCAGAGGGTTTTTGCCGTCCTCTGATGTAGGGTTCTGAGTCTCCTTGACAAGACTTTTCCTGACCGTGATAATTCCGACAGTTGGGCCTAATCAATCATGCGGCCAAGATGGTCATGAGAATGAGGTTTGGCGACCTGCGCCCTGCACGGCGTTCCAGGATTCCGCCTGGAGCTTGAATTCTTGGAATTTTTGTACCAGAACCACTGGCCGCAATGATCCGGTGTATCTCGATATGACTGATCTGACTGTAAGTCGTATATGCAGCAATCTACGCTCGATGCACGCGGGTGCTTACAAGTTTTGTGCCGCCGTTGTCAGCCTTTATGGTTTGATCACGCTATGTCGGTCTTGTCCGTTCTGATGGTATCAAATCTCAGGAAAATTTCCCTTGGGCGATCCACGGAGATTAGAGCGATTTTACACTAAAAGAAAAACCTGATATTCAGAGACATGCACGGTGAGCATTTTCTCACTATACTGGTCCAAACAACCCCTCCGGGACCAAATCCAGTCCTGATGTAAAGTGGGAATTGCGAGAACCAGCAGGTAACTCGATGGGAGAACACACGGGCTCCCGGAGGGGCTTCAATCTCTGCTTCACGATACATTCGACGCTCCAACGCTTCCTCTCGGATATGAATGCACCCGGTCCTTCGTTGCATCACAGTGAGATCTAGAAAGCTCTGCCGCTCTCTCATGCCAGATTCCAAGTTTTCTTGCCTGACGAGACCTTTTCCGACCGCACAAGTCCGATAACGAGGCCTCTTTATTAATCGTAGGTCAAGACGGCCGTGGGAATGTGGTGTTCGGTGACCTGCATCACGTGCGTGGCGGTACTGTGAAGCTTACTTCCAAATGATTCCGAGGCACCCTCGTCTGGAGCCAGCACGTCGACCGAACTTGCGTCCTTACTCTTCCGTAGTAACGTTCTAGATATTGGGTGCTCTTGGGAGGATTCCGCAATTTCAACATTTCCCGGTCCTGATGGCAATCAGCAGGGATGGCTGGGGAGAAAGAGCAATGTCAACACGACAGCAAGGGGGAAAAACCCCTAATCTGTTGCCACATGTAAATACGTTCAATAGGGGGTTGTCGCATCTCTCCAGCCACTCTCAACGCCATGGAAGAGTTTTCACAAGATCACCTAGCTAACCTGAATCATTTTTCCAGTGTCGTTTAGGGCAATCCCGGAGCACTCACCCGACGTCTTTCTCCCGATATCGAGTTCCTTGACCTCGGCCGATACTTTAATTCCTTTCAGACTCTTTTTTATGGGCTGTTGCAACATCCTGGCAAGATACTTGTGAGAGATGAGTATCGGGTCGCATTGAAAGCACTGCAGACAGATCCCATCTATAAATATGGGGCTTATGTTTCAGGGCAGCCTGGTATTGGTATGTATGTCTTGAACAACGTCAAGCGCACCTTGATGCTGAATTTTGAATCCCCGTTTCGTGTCCCTAGGAAAAACGTTTTTTCTTTTCTACGCACTTTTCCACCTTTCCGCCCAAAAACAGCCGGTTGCGTTACACCATTTAGGTGACTTCCCGTTCTACGTGCTCTTCAATGATACTGCCACTATCTATGCCCTCGACGACGTGGACCCGTTGGTGGAGTGCGACTCCGTTTGGGCTCTCAGTGACTCTAATGGACTTGTCAAATCCCCCCCGGATGCTTCACGGCTGATCCAGGTCGTATCCGAGTCATACAGGCAACCTCGCCCAATGCTTCACGTTGGAGGCGATGGAGCAAGGAATCGCGTGCCTCACGTTATATTATGGATATATGGACTGAGAAAGAGATTGAGAACCTCGGGTAAGTCATGCACTCTGTACCAATACGAGATCTGATGGGATGACCAGCGTGCTGTTGGGACTGCGTCCCGGTCTCCTGATCGATTTGGCGAGGAAGTGGGGCACTGTCCCTCGAACCTTGCTTCAACTGCGTATCCGAACAGATGAGCAAGTTGTCGAGTCGTACCGTGAAGACAATGAAACAGCTGTTGAAGAATGCAAAAATATCGTGACAAATGGACGGATGCTTGACGTTCGCGGCCCGTCATCGTTCTATTTCATTCGGCCGCGGAGGCTTGATTTGGGGTATCTCTCTCACATGCATGTCTCTGTGATCATACCGACACAAACCCTTTGCGAGTTGCTGGCAGAAGGCCTCCGGGAGCAAGACAATGTCATCAAGCTGCAATTCTACAGGGCTCTGAGTCAACGCACGGAGACTCGTCAGGCTGCTGGCTTTATCTATGAGTCATGGTTCCACAGCTTCGTTTCTGCAGGAAAACAGATACAGTGCTATCGGGCTGCACAGGATGACATGGCACAGCTGCCTACCATACTACCAGGGACGACTTTTCTCGCTCCTGCTACCTCGAATGCCTTAACAACTCGGACTCCTTACTACTGGCTTGCCCCCAATTCCAATTTCCCTGGCATTGACAGCGCCCTCGTGCTGGAGAACGAGATCTTCACATTTCAGGTAACAATCGGAGCAACTCACACATCACCGATCAAGGGTTTATTGGAGTTACGAAAGAGATTTCCATCCAATTTAAAAGCTCTTCCTTGGAGATTGGTGTTCGTCGGCGCAGACATTGATCAAAATGAGTCTGTTGCAAACAGTTGGGTCGATAAGTTATTCTTCCCGGAAGGGAGCTGTGTACCTGTTGGATGGTCAGCAGTGGACCCAGCGCAGAATGATGTCGCTTTCAAGGTATGCAACTTTGTCGATCCAACAGGTCGAAGACATATTTTTAGGTATACCGCGATATGGTTGATCCAGTACTGGGGGAGTCGGATGAGGTGATGACAGAAATTGAGGGGGAGGAAAGGGCATAATGTATGTTACTTGCTTGCTAGCCGTCAGATGCCTCACTGAATATGAATCATTTGTGTTTAGCATGTAGAACCAATGCATGCAACAGCGGATATTCTGTTTGACGTGATTCAGACAGCTGACCTCACCAGCTTTACTGACATTGCGGGATTGTCCACCTTCAAGACACCGAGGGAGTCGTGGGGTACCACTTCATTGACTCGGCAGGACAAACACTATGCGAGAGTGGAGACATGCAGTCTAATGACATATACCGACTACGCTTGTCAGGCGATAAGCTGCGGAAAGTGCAAGGGTCGTGCACGTGACGCGGTTTAATCGCAAACTAGTATGTGTCGTGTACAACACGCCAGAGTTGACGCCTGCAAGGGCATTTGGCTAAAGTGCAGCGTTGCGTCTTCGACTTTCATGGTTGGGACGAGTAGCAATCGCCGCCATGTATGAAAATGAATCTTTGCTCGGGTTACTCGTTTTGTAAATCTGTGGACGCACGTGCGGCTAAGCGTCCCGCGAACACATTATTATTCGCTAGCCTCATCTGCCAGAACACTATTCCCTTCTATTCATCTCACTTTCCTTTTCTTCCACACTTTTGTTCAGACTCACACTAAGACGAAATGGCTGATAGCAGAGACAGTCTGGCACCGACGGCTGACTCAACTCTTGTCGTCGACGAGGACGCACCTGGCCCTCCCATTTCCGTCCCAGAAGAGTCTGCTGATGCTGGGGAAGGTGGAAAGCTGAGGATGATCGTACAGCTCGCCAAGAAGTGTCTCGGCGTGAAAGACATTGCTGCGATGTGGGTGCTACGCAACCATTCTTGGCTCAACCGCAGACCTACTCACCGCTGTTGCACATAGGCGCCTGTCGCTTCCAGCTTCTCTGCTTGAGCCGTTGCCAAACCTGGAGTATTGGCATTACCTCGACCGACCAGATCTATTTGCGGCGTACGTCGTTCTTTCGTGCCATGTGTCATTCGGCTTTGTGACTCCCGTTGTAGCATTAACGATTCGGACGACGCTTTTGAGCGCATGCTTGCTGCGGTGCGGTTCACGTTCACCAAGGACCTCAAGTTTATTGTAAGTGGTCACTGACATCTGATCACACGCGGGTTTGACACTCGCGCATGCAGCATGGTAAAGTGTGCAAACCATACAACTCAGTCCTCGGGGAACACTTCCGTGCGCATTGGAACTTTCCTCCTGTGCGATATTCCTCCGATCCAAGGCAACCACCGATACTTGGAACACACACAACACAAACACCACCGTCTCCACAAGCCTTGACCATTGCCTTGCCATCAGAAACCTTGAGTATCAAGAGCGGACGGAGCGGTCTTAGCTCCAAGAGCACTAAAAGTGGTCTCAGTCTCCTTTCCAAAACAAAGACCAGCCCCTCGACTGCTCCTACTTCGCCTCAGCAAGTCCCCGATACTGATCTTGCTGGACGCATATCGAGTCTCTCCCTCGGCACAGGTGGATCGGACGCCGATCTTCGTGTGGCATACATTACCGAACAAGTTTCGCACCATCCACCTGTATCTGCCTATTACGCCACCTGTCCTGCTCGCTCCATCGAGATGCGAGGGGTCGACCAGATCTCTGCAAAGATTTCTGGTACATCACTGCGTGTCATACCAGGATCGTACAACAAGGGAATTTTCATCAACATTAACGGTGGTCCAGGAGAAGGCGAACAATATTTCATAACGCATCCCATCGCGAGCGTCAACGGAATTCTGAGGGGGAGCTTCTATATCACGGTTGCGGATTCGACGATTATCACTTGCACTGGTGGGAAGGGCAAAGAAAGCTACCGTGCAGTGATAGAATACAAGGAAGAGGTACGTTGATCCCTCGACTGGGAGATCTACGTCTAATTTATTCGTGGGTTGGAACTCAGTCGTGGCTTGGGCGGGCTCAGTTCCTCGTCGAAGGTGTTATACACACGTATGACGAAGACACAACGGAGCACGAGGAGTGGACAAAGGTCAAGCACGTACCCCAATCTCGCATCGTCGCTTTCTTCGATGGTTGTTGGCGAAGCCACATCCGGTGGCGACGTAATACGTCGGGGTCCAGCACATCTTTGTCATCGACAGTAGAGTACCACACGCTGGTAGATCTCGAAAAATTGCAGATCATCCACAAGGTCGTACGTCCCCTCGAGAAGCAGCTTCCCAAGGAAAGTCGAAAGTTCTGGGAGAACGTCACCACCAAGCTCCTGAATAAGGAGTATGGAGACGCGACCAAGCACAAGCTCGCACTCGAGCAGAAGCAGCGTGACGAGGCGAGCGAGCGGAAGCGAAAGGGCGAAGTGTAAGTGGGCAAATGCCATGATCGGATGTTGGGCTACAAGCTTGACGCGCTATCGTTTTTAGGTTTATACCCACATACTTTGAGAAGGATATCAGCTCTAGCATACCCGTTCTCACGGAAAAAGGTCGCAAAGCTGTAGAAGAGGAGCTCTGCGAATGCACTTTGGATACGATATAGAGTGGCTTGGTAATGACAGCGCCGCTCTCTCTCTTCCTTCTTTTATTTCTCCCCGTGCTGTCTTTCTTGGATGCTCGCATTCCCGCACTCGAGGACGTGCACATGCTTTCCTACTTCATTTAATGTCATTCGTGCATCTTCATCATGATATCCCTACATCATTTACCATCCCGAGAGTGAGAAAATCCAATTATACATCCGCTAGCTAGAAGCGTATGGAGACATAGAACTGCACACGCAACAAAATTCCGGCGTTTTATCCTTGAACTGAATGCACGATTAAAGAAGTACCTCAAGCATTTAGGCGACTTGCGACCGTTGAATGATTTCATATGTCGTGTTTGCTTTTGGTCCAGCGGGTAGGTCGATTTACCTACGTGGTGAGAGTCTTTCCAGCTTTTACTAACGACTTGTACAATTATTGGTTCAATGGTCTAGTGGTTATGATTTCTGTCTTACACACAGAAGGTCCTGAGTTCGACCCTCAGTTGAGCCATGTTTTTTTAAAACCTTCCAGTTGGCTCCACGGTTGTTGGGTCGATCAGATGATAACGTCGATACCCGACTGGCTTGGTTAGTTACCCGGAGGACGTGCCGAGGTGCCATCCGTCCGTTTTTCATTCTTTTTGGACCAAAACCTCATTTATACCAATATATATTTTACCTTTAAGGAGGTCCCCGTCGGACATCATATTTATCTGTCAATCGGACACAGGAAATGTCCTGTTTTCTGTTGCAGGGTTGTCGTGCGCACACGATTGCAATCACTCTGCTGACCGTTTCAAGGGGATCTCGAGCGAATCAAAAGCTCCGGTCAGCCCAGGAGGGGTCAAACGAGCAGACGGAAACTCTTGCGTTTTGATATTTCAAATGACCATGTAGAACTGGCCAACTTGGTGGGCATCTACACGCTGCACGCTAAAGAGCCGAGATGGTGTCGAGGGGCATCCGTGGCTCGTATCTTTCGTATCTGGCGCGGTGAAACAGACGGGCATCGGATCATTTCTCTACTCCCCCCTGAGCTTGGCGAATGTAGCGTAGATGTTCGTCGTGGGGCGTAGCGGTGTCTTTTCACGCGGCTCTCCTGCGAACCCGCAGCACCCTTCTCGTCTTCGGGCGCCGCAGACGGTCGACCGCACTCGGTTGATCAGAATGTCGCAGTCGCCCTTGTGCACGTCTCCATGTTGTCGCTACATGTGCCGTCGATATACCGTCCTCTTTCGAGTACTACTGTATAGCCGGAAAGTAATTGCCACACGTCATCACCTTGCTTGGCAAGGTCATGTTTGCTGTCGGGGTCGTGTGTCGGATCGTACACAAGTACAAACAAATATTCCGTTTCTTTCCCCGCTGACTTGTCTCATGGTTAGTTTTGTCTTCTAACGGTTTCGTATGTCGTTTCGTGGTTGTAATGTTGTGAATACGTAGGGAGTACATATGCGGTTGTAGTGTAAGCTTCTTCGCAAACACGAGATTTCGCGTCAAGCTTAGTTTCTTACTCCTTGTCTTTGTACCAGAAGTTCCGTCGTGCTCGTCGCCCGTTTCTCGATATCGTCTAGTGTGTTGTATTCTGTATTTTAGCCTCTTGTGTATCTCGTTCTTAGCTTACAAGCAAGGTGATTTTCCGTCGGCAATGCCGACCGCTAGTACTGTATGGCAAATGCCGATGTGAGTCCTCACGACGGCCAGCTGTAGCCTCCCTCTCGGCGTCCCTGAGCTTGCAGGCGACCGGAACAAGAGCTCATTGTAAATATAGCTTTGCTCGCTGTTCATGAGACGCTGACAAGCATTGTCTTGTAGGGGGACATGCCTTTACGGCAAGCATCGCCTCTGCGAACTTGTGCCTGTCTTCCATTCGCTGCATTACTCGCCGCTGCTCGCGTACCCGAGGCACGCCAGGCTTCCAACACCACAGTGACCCTTTCTTTTTCTATTGTCACGGGTCCTGGCCCAGTTTCTCTGTACACCCCGACCTCGACCTCGACCTCGACCTCGACGACACCGGAAACAACAACAATGCCTTCAACGTCGACAAGTAGCGAGCGCTCTCCCTCCCCATCTTCTAGCATTTCATCTTCACCCTCGACCACGTCGTCCAACACCCCGGTGACCTCTTCAGCCACGCCTCACCCTTCGCCTTCTCCAGCCATTCTCTACTTTGCCGTTCATAACATGACAGCCTGCTCCTCGGGCTTAATTTCATGGAATTACAGCGGAAACGAGGCAGAATTGTCGCTATCGATCGCCAACATCAGCGTGGGTCAATCTCAGACAACAGGCGATGGTGCGATTCAGCAGCAACTGGTGAACACCAACACCTCTGCTTCCCCTTGGCTCTGGTCTTCCGTCAATGTGACGCAGGGTTGGTATGAGATACAGGGTCTCGTATTGGCCACACCAGATGTTGGCAATAAATCTGCGCCATTTTTCATTGCGAACGGGACGAATGTCACCTGTTTAATGGGCACTTCACCCTCTAGCGCCAGTACTTCTTCGTCCTCTGCAGCCTCAAAAACAAATTTGGCGGTCATTGTGGGCAGTGTCGTCGGCGGCGTCGTCGGTGTTGCCCTGGCTATCACTGCAGTGGTATGCTTGTGGTCGCGAAGAAGACGAAAACCACGGATCGTTGGAGGTGGCGAACGCAAGAGCCGAAAGTGGGGATCGCTCAAATCCGCCGACTCTAACGTTGAACCGGGAGAGACCGGGGTTCAACTCACTGGCCGTCGTTGCCATACCCATTCAGAGTCGACAGCAGGCGTACTTGAAGATGTTACCGGTGGGAAGGCTTCTACGTTGACCACCCCTGGCAATTCTGACGAGGATGCCGCCATCACGGGCGAGGAAAAACTGGTCTCCCCTGCCTCTTCTTTCGGCATGAGTCCCTTTGATGTGCTGAACACACCAGTTCATTACGATCGTCGCGCCTCGGCGTACTACCCTACCCAAGTCGCCATCCCTGTCGCCAGCGAAAGCTCTCGTCCTCGTTCAGCCTCTGTACAACCATCCGGTCAAACTATTGAGCAACAAGCGCAGCGGATCAGGTCTTCGATGGAATTCTCCATGCAACGTCGTAGCGAGCGTCTCTCAATGCCCACCTTACCCTCCCCAAGCCTTTCTCGCCTTCCTCACTCCCCCACGCACACCCAATACCAAGAAGAGTACCCCTCACCCGTGACGGCCACTCCTGTCAACCGTTCTACATCAACCATCGCTGTCCCCATGACACGGCGTAGATCCCGAAAACCTGTCCCACAGTACGATCCTTCGGTCTTGCTCGAAGACACGACCGCGGATTCGGTCTCTTCTTTTACGGCGGGTGCTGATTCTTCGCATTCAAACGTAACAGGAACGGGAGCGAACGTGTTCGGGACATCAACAGACTTGGCGCACAAGGCGAGCTTTGGGGACGGACGTCCTGTGCACTATCTGATCCCAGATATGCCCTCACCACAACAAGATTGAGATTAGTGAGCTGTGCTCCCACTTCGTGGGTCTGGTCTTTGTCTTTTTTCTTTTCATGTTTATGCTGCTCACTTGCTTTTGTGTCTCGTGTCTTTTATTTCGTTTCAAATGCTCTTTCCCTAGTTTGGAAAGGACGTTATAATTGATTGTTCAGCGTGCTGGGCATCGTTCCCAGTTCACGGCATGCCATGATCTACCTGCTTGTAGATCAACCAGTTCAAGAAAGGAAGCAAAGGGGTTCCTCTTGAAGCAGTGCTTCGCCGCAGTTCGCGATCTACACATGCAAGTACCAACACCAGCAGGCACGGTTGATCCATGCA
>JBBPQW010000475.1:0-19064 GCA_038092695.1 Boletus rubropictus
AGGAGTACTGTGTACAGGGCAAGGTTTATATACTGGTATAAACTGAGCACGGACCAAGTTTGTAAAAGGAAAATAAGAGATTGTACGACTTGAGAGTGAATGGCCATTGGCTGAAGATAAACGATAGGAGGGAGAATGGCCATTGGCCGAAAGGAGTTGTATGAGATAAAAGATAAGAGATAAGAGAAAGCTCGTAACCAATGAATCGGCCGAGCGAGAAGTCCAAAGGTTGGCACGTGCCCGTGGGAATGGCTAAGTGGTTATACAGTTTGCATAGAGCGAGAAATAAAGGAAAAAAAAAGAATAAACTGTAACATTACCCTCCGTTTAGATGAAAGGTTACCCGACCTTTCTTACTACAAATCGATGTACCTGCTAGTGGGAGAGCCTGTGATGTTGGCATAACCAATGTCATCAATGACATCGTCTCCATAGTTCAACTCTTCTGATGCGGGAGTGTGGGGTTGATAGTAAGGGGGTCATCGGCGACAGGAAGAACTGGAAGATTGGAACGAAGAGCCTGATGAAGGCTGACGACGACAGAGTGGGCAAGCAGCTTGGATATGACCTGGTTGGAAGCGAAGGCAGAAGAGGCATTGATATAAAGAGCAGTTCACCCTAATATGGCCTAATCGCCGACAGACAAAGCATGTGTCTGGAAAGTGAGGGTCTGATGGAGGCAGTGGGGCGAGGGCTATGGCTTGTTGCCGATCTTCTTTGGTTGCTTGTTGTTCTAAGAGGTCAAGGGCCTTTGCTTTGTCTTCCATAAGGACTGGTGTGATAGCATCGTCTGGAGTAAATCTTCCATGTGGGATGGGGATGGAGGCAGTTGGCGAGGGAGAGGGATCACATTGAGGAGGTAGCGGGATTGGATCAGGAGAACGAACTCTATTGAAAGGAGAACTGTCATGGGCACATTGTTGGAAGAGGTCATCCAAAATGTTGTCCCTGCGAAGCTGGTCCATTCCAATCAGTAACTGATCCTCGAGTTCCTCATTAGCATGTCGTCCCATCTGAGCTGCCATTCTACACGTCTTTATGAGTTCTTCCTGTAGGTCATTGCATGGTCTGGGTAAGCGGACGAGGATATGATCCAATGTGAGGGCGATGTGTCAGTTCGCTAGAAAACATCTATAGAAAACGTCTAAAGGTGAATTGGTATCGAGTGAATGGGAAAGAGAAATAGCATAAGAAGGATCGAGGAGGGGAATGGTCATAGCCTTGAGATTTCCTTCTGATAATGGGTTCTTGAGGCGGCAAGCATACTGATGTTCAAGGTGGGTATTCATGGTGTTCGTCGAGGTTCAAGAGTGGGTTCTAGGGAAATGACTGTGGGTGAGCCTTTTTATAGGCTTTTAGTAATCTGGGAGTGTTATCTAAGGAACTTTCCAGTTCCCATGAGTTATTGGCCGACGGGTATCCTTTCCACTTGATTAGGAATTTCCATCGGGTCGGAGATCCTTTATGACTAAGGATCGCTTCTATCTCGTACTCCTCTTCTCCAGCGATAAGGTCAGGTGGTGGTTGTTTGAAATTCGGACCATGTACATCGTTCTTGCAATAAGGAGATAGAAGGGAGGTGTGAAACATGGGGTGGATCTTTCATGTTTCAGGGAGTCGAAGTCAGTAGGTGATCGGAGATAGAACCTTGGTTATCGTAAAGGGACCTTCTTGTTTTGCAGCAAACTTCGGGTTTTCAATATGGCATTTCAGGTTATGTGCTTCTAGCCAAACTTTGTCCCCTTTGGTGAAGGGTGAGTTCGTGGGCAGTGAGGGCCTCATCTCATGCTGTGGAGAGTCATTTCAAGCAGTTTTCGACCGCAGGAAGGTTTGTGTTGGAAATGACTGTGGGGAGTGATCGGGGTTCATATCCCATCATCAGGAAGAATGGAGATTGTCTGGTTGTGGAGTGAGGTCGGTGGTTATGTGTGAATTCTGCCATGGGGATCTTTTCAGCCCATGAGGTAGGGTTCGATCTGCAGTAAATCTGCAAGTATGTCTCAATCTCCTGGTTGACTCATTCTGTCTCTCCATCTGTCTGGGGGTGGTACGCCATGGATAAGGCGAGGTCATATCTGAGTAATCATCCGAGTTCTTTCGCGAAGGTGGAGGTGAACTGTGGGCCTTGGTCGGAGATGATCTTATCATAAAGGCTGAAACGAGTGTAGATCTTTTTGTAAAACAGTGTGGTGATGCCAGCTGAGTCTATTGTCTTCTTCGTAGGGCAAAGGATTACCCCCTTCGTAAGCCCATGGTCGACCACAACCAGAAGTGAGTCGAAACCGTCGGATAGGGGGAGGTCGGTTATCAGGTCACAAGACACCTGTTGAAAGGGTTGTGACGCATGTGAGGGGATCGGAGTCAGGGGAGCCGTGGTCGGGTGGGTGTTGGCTTTGTTCTGCTGGCAAACAGCACAGCCTTCAACATATTTCCGAATAAAGGCGGCTAAGCCAGGCCACCAATATTCTTGTGTGATGAGTTGTCGTGTTTTCAAATAGCCGGGGTGTCCGGTGGTGTTGTGGTCGTGGTTCTGCAAAACAACGGCATGTCGGTGGTCAGGGGGAATGTAGACGCAGTTCTGATATGTAAGAATACCAGCATCGTATTTCCAATCAGAGAGTCGGTCACAAAGGAAAGAAGGAACACCTTCCATTCATTGTAGGGTGGTGAGGACGGTGGGATCATCAGCTGTGGAGAGGCGGATCTTGTCCTGTAGCGCCATGTCAATAAGGTTTACAAAGACCGACTGGGGAAGGAGAGTTATAGCCGTGTTGTCATTGTCATTCGGGGGTATTAGGTCGGGTCATCTAAAAAGAGTGTCAGGGCTGGATAGGAGTTTTCCGGATACATGCGTCATCAGAAAATCATAGTTGGCGAGGTCTAATAACCATCTCGCCTGTCGTTGGTTCAAGTTCTGGGGTTTTCTGAAGTATGTCAGATTTTTATGGTCGGTGAAAATCGTCACCCTATGTGGCATTCCCTGAAGGTAATGACACCAAGTCTTTAGTGCTCGTATGATGGCGAGCAATTCTCTGTCAAATATATCATAGTTTCGTTCAGTGGAAGTGAAAGTCTGGGAGATATAGGTGCAAGGGTGCCATTCTCCGTTGGAGTCAGTCTGCAATAATATTCCTCCAGTGGCATACTTGGAGGTGTTAGTTGTGATAGTGAATGGTTGTTCGAGGTTCAGCATAGCCAGAACCAGTTCTTCTGTAAAGATTGTTTTCAGCCGTTTAAAGGCTTCTTCTTGTCATGACCCCCATTCCCAGGGGTGATTCTTCTTCGTTAAGTCAAGGAGGGGTCTGGTGATGTTGGAGTAATGAGGGACAAATTGTCTATAGAAGTTAGCGAATCCTAAAAAGGATTGAACATCTTTGACTTTCATCGGGGTCAGCCATTTTCAATCCCTTTTACCTTGACTGGGTCCATGGCGATGTGCCCTTGCTTGATAATCATGCCAAGATATTCGACTTCGGAGCAGTTGAAGTGGCATTTCTCGAGTTTGAGGCAGAGGTTGAGTTCTTTCATGTGTGCTAGGACACGTCGTGTTCGTTCTTTATGCATCTTCATGTCACCTGAGAAGATTAGCAGGTCATCCATATAAATCACTAGCCATCCTTCCACTATCATATCCCTGAAGGAGTCGTTCATAAATCTCTGGAACGTGGGAGGTGAGTTCGAAAGACCAAAGAACATCACATTCGGCTCATAAAGCCCCTTATGAGTAATGAAGGCAGCTTTCCATTGGTCTCCATCCTTGATTCTGATGTTGTTATAGCCCCATCGTACGTCGAATTTTGTGTAGACGTTAGCGTCCTTCAGTTTATCAATGAGGTCGGAGATTAGCGGGAGAGGGTAGGCGTCCTTGATTGTATGTTCGTTGACGTATCTATAGTCCTGGCAGGGTCATAAACTGTCATTTTTTTTTTTGACAAAAAAGAATGGCGAGGCCTGAGGGAATTTCAAAGGCTGTATCTTTCCAGTTTGGAGGTTCTCTTCTATGAAGGCTTCTGTGGCCTTTCATTCATCTGGGGATAGCGGGTATACTTTCGCTACTTTCGGGACAAAAGAGTCGTCCAGGTTTATTGGGTGATCGTAAGGTCATGAAGGAGGAACATGATCAGTAGCCTCCTTTTTGAAAATTGTTCTATACTCCTTGTATTCTTTTGGGAGTGTTGGTTTTGGTTTCGTCTTTTCGGCTTCTTCGGCAAGCTTCGTGGCTGTTGTGTATGCGCAGAGCCACCGCATTCATCAGGGTTGGGGAAGTTGTTGTACCTTCCAGAGTACCTGTCATTCCCAATCCGCGTGCTTCCTCATCCTTTTAATCATCCGTTCTGGGGTCGTGATGCCGCAAAAGCTAAGAACCTTCGTAGTGGGTAAGTTCGAAGATCTGAAACCTTGGTCGCCTCGTTCAGTGTCGTCAAGGTCGGGGGGTGAGGTGTCAATCTTTTCTAGCATGAGTTGAGCTACTCGATCTCCAGCATCAATCTTCAGGTCTTCCTTTCCGTGGTTGAACAGCAGGACTTTCAGGGGTCCTCTGTAGTTGGGGTCGATCACGCCAGCACCCATTTGAACCATGTGCTTTAAGGCAAGCCCACTTCGTGGGGCAATTCGGCCGTATGTTCCTTTGGGGAGTCGTACAGCAATCTTCGTGTCAATCAATCCCTTATCTAGAGCAGGGATGGTCATCGGTTTGGCGGCATACAAGTCGTGTCCAGCTGCCTGCTTTGATCCTTTCGTGGGGATCTTAGCATTCATCGATAGCTTTTTGACTTTAAACTTGGAAGCTTTAACTGAGCGGATGTATCATTGAGGCTTCTGCTGGAGGGATGATGTTGTTTGGTAGAATTCGGGGGAAAGGTCGTGGGAGTCGTGGATGTCTAGGATCCCTTTCGTCCAGTTGATCGTCGGGTTGACTGATCGAAGCCAGGGCATTCCCAATATTGTCGTCTGTCGTCCGCAATTTATCACATAGAATTTGGCTTTAGTAATGATGGAGTTAGTTTGGAAGTAGAGCATTGTCTGGTACTGGATGTCTCCGTGTCTGGTACTGGATGTCTCCGTGTCTGTTCTTGGAGGCGTCGACGTTCTGTACTTTCAGCGGGTGAGACAATTTCTCGATTGGGAGTTGGTGTCATTTCGTGAAGCTCCAATCTAAGCAGGAGATCTCTGCTCCACAGTTGATGAGGGCTTTGGTTTCAACGTCTTTTTTGCTTTCCTGTAGCCATAAACTGGATGGGGACTTGTAATCCATGTTTATTTCGATCGGCTATTAATACAGGAGAGCAAGAAAGTCGGGGAGGCACTTGCATTGACAAAGTCCTCCCATCTAAAAACCCTTGTTCTTCTTTGTGGAGATGTGGGCCATTTGTACAGCCTCTTCATTGTCACTTTCTTTGGCATCCACTCCATCTCCAGAGTCCGAGAACTCTTCTTTCTTCTCTACTCACCTCATAGCTTTTACTGAATCCTTCTTCTTCTTCTGAGTCGAAGGGCGAGTCTTGTTCTTCTTTTGTTTGGGGCAATCCCTGAATAGGTGCCCTTGTTCGTGGCAGGCAAAACATCTGCCGGTTCGGATATGTTCGTCTTGTTCTTTTTGCGAGAGTTTGATGTGGTCGACATCCATTGTGTCGGGGTCGCGGTTTTGTCTGGGGGTGTATGTCGGTGTCGGTCAACCTTTCTGGTTGGTCGAGTTTCGGGTCGAAAAGGCCATCAATCGTTCATAGGCAGCTTGGAAGTAAAGTGCCTTTTCAAACCACTCGTCAATGTAAGTGGGAGGGGTGTCCATTCCAAGGATTCTGCACATGAGGGCAGGTTTCAATCCTCTGGAAAAGAATTCGATCAGCGCAGCATCTTGGGTGATTTTACTCCTAGCTGCGTATGTTCTGAAGTTCGCGATGTATTCATTGAGAGACATCGGTTTCTTGTCGTTTATGGTGAGTGTCGCCATCTTGGCTATGGCTTCTGCCTGGGTATCAGTGCATTCAAAGGAGGCTTTGAACTCTCCCTCGAACTGGCAGAATGTCCCAAAGGATGGGGTTGTCTTGCTAAGGCAGTCTGCTCAGTATCGGGTGGCCCATTGGAGAGCAACATCTTCCTTCATATAAGAGAGAGCATACGCTACCCTCTTGTCATTGTCGTCATAAAGCTCCTTATTGATCAAGAGGTAAGCTTTGACAGATAGGATGAAGGACTTGGCTTTTTTGTATGATCCATCATAAGCCTCAGGTGCTCCAATCTTGAGTTTGGTGGGTTTCGTCGTCGACATCTTGGTTGAGGTTCTGGTTGCAGTGGCTTTGGGGCTCGGTCCTGCAGTTCGTTCGGGGGGCTGTGAGAGTTTCTTTGTTGGCTCTGCAGGTTGTTCTGCTGCGGCTTGGGGTTTTTCCTCCAAGGGTCGTGTCAGTGGCCAGGGTTTTTCCTCCGGTATTATTCATCTGTGTTCTGGTTCTGAGTCCGAGGTGTTGGGGATAAGAGGGTTGGGGTGTCGGAGTTCAAGTGGAGATATGCATAGGGGTTTCTTGCCCTTGGGCGTGGACTTGGGGTTCTTTGAGGATGAAATCTTTCAGTGGGTAATCTGGTCAGCAACAATGGCTGCCAGTAAAGAAGAGACTAGATCTTTTGTTACGCTTGGACTGGGTAGGTACGAGCGTAGACTTGACTAGCTCAATCCACATATCGTTCTAAGTGCGTAGACGCAGCTTAACCCCCAATTGCAATGGAGGATTTGGGATAGGGACTATGTCAAAGGATCCGAGGGATCGGTCGCGAGGATTTAGCAGTATATCCAAGTAGATCTAGTCTAAGGAGTACTGTGTACAGGGTGAGGTTTATATACCGGTATAAACTGAGCATGGATCAAGTTTGTAAAAGGAAAATAAGAGATCGCACAACTTGAGAGTGAATGGCCATTAGCTGAAGATAAACGATAGGAGGGAGAATGGCCATTGGCTGAAAGGAGTCGTACGAGATAAAAGATAAGAGATAAGAGAAAGCTCGTAACCAATGAATCGGCCGAGCGAGAAGTCCAAAGGTTGGCACGTGCCCGTGGGAACGGCTAAGTCGTTATACAGTTCGCATAGAGTGAGAAATAAAGGAAAGAAAAGAATAAACCGTAACATCCTCCTTGTATCTTCACAGGTTATGAGCCCCGCTGTTTCCATCTAATCTGTAAACCTTGCTGATTGATCATCATGTCAGCCACCCCCGTCACCACTGACACGCTACCGACCAATGTACCTAAACTCGATGTCAAGGGCATGAACTGGGCGATCTTCAACTTTCGATTTGAAGTAGCTGTCAAGGCCAAAGGAATATGGAGCCATTTTGATGGGATAGCTCCCCAGCCAAATTATGTTCCCCCCTTGTCAGCTGCACAGATTGAGGAGATCACTAAGTGGAAGAAAAATGAAGAAATTGTGAAACACCTACTGATGCAGTGCATCCTGGACTCAACTGCGCTAAAGGTCCACAAGCTAGCCACCATTGAAGCTATGTGGAAGGAAATCACACGTGAATACATGGAAAAGGGAACATATGCACAGACAGAGCTATGAACCCAATTCCTTGAGACCAAGATGGCCAAGGGTGGAGACATCCGACAGTTCCTTGATGGGCTGCAAACAAAGCATGAGGAGTTAGCATCGGTCGGAGTTGATATTGATGAAAAGGATTACTGTTCGACAATTATTCGATCCCTCCCTAACCCGCTTGCCAACTTCGCATCCAGCCAGCTTGTCACCGCTCGCTTGTACTCGACAAGCAAGACCATCGAGCCTGACACCTTGATCTCACTTATCAGTGAAGAAGCAGATTGACAGAGAGTCAGATACACTGTCCGTAATGATGGCAAGGATTGCGATGAAGCTATGGCCATGTCAGCACCGGCCAGAGGAAGAGGACACGGCTGTGGAGGTCGCCCTCCCTGTGGAGATAGGCCAAAATGGCTATGCTGGACATGTGGATCAGACCAGCACCTAGTGGCATATCATGATCAGACACCAAAAAATGAGAAGAAGACCACAACGCATCAAATGGGTAGTGTGCATGGCCATCCCCAACTCAGACAAGGAAGACGGAGTTTTCAGCATCATTGAGGATGATGAATCTTTATCCAATCTGGAGACCATTGAGTCCAGTGATGACGAAGACATAGGCGCTGGGCATCAGGCCCATGACAACAATGACGATGATCGGTTCTTGACCATCAGTGATAACAGTCCATGGGGCTGTGGATGGGATGATGAAGCACAGAGAGTCGACAGCAATGACGCAATGGTTGACCGTGCTTGCCCCTCACTTGCCACCAACAAAGACCTAGAGAACAAAGTGATGAAAGTCAGCAACCACCCAAAGGAAACATACCGGGTCAAACTATATGATTCTGGTACTACTCGTCACATAACCCCCAAGCGCGATGAGATAATCAACTTGAAGCAAATCCCACCGAAACCTTTTACAGCCGCCAATCAGCCAAAATTCGCTGCTACTGGCATTGGCAATCTCATCATCAAAATACCCAATGGGATAAACATGTCAAAGTTGCGTCTGACTGAGGTATTGTACTTACCTGAAGTGGGGTATACCCTTGTGTTGATCAGCCATCTTGATGAGATGGGCCTGATGACGACCTTCGCAAATGGGCACTGTACAATCCACAATGCCAATGGAGAGATAATCGGGTGCGTACTGTGATCAGCCAAGGGGCTATACCACGTGGTGCATGAGACTGACCACGCCGCTGCTGCCAATGAATGAGTTACTATAATGGAGCTGCACTGCCGTTCGGGGCACATCGTGCTGGCGACTGCACGCGAACTGGCCAAAAAAGGCCTAGTTAGTGGACTAAGGTACTGCCTAAATGAGGAAGAAAGCACTTACTGTGAAGCATGTGTCTATGGAAAGGCAATGTGCAAGCCGATAGCCAAGGTGTGCCAGGTCCACTCAAATTGGACCTATGCTGTTTTATTACACTCATTGTATGTTTCCTCTACCTTACCATTAGTTCATACACCACCTGGATGCCTATCTGGGTGGTGTATCACTTAGTCCGATCCAGCTGAGCATTATCCAAGCTTATATTTGTTCAGTCTGGCCCAGATTCAATCCAGATTGACCTCCGATAAGACCAGATTCACTCAGACTCTTAATATATCTTTTTATACTTATTTAGTATAGCTATTGGAAGTTCAGGGACATGCCCTGGACTATAAAATGCTTGTCCTAGGCTTTGTTTAGGAGCTTTTTATATCTTTCTTACCACCTACCATCATCTTACCACCAATCTACTATTAGTTTTGCTCACCAACCATTCTCTAGGGGCGAACACCACCTATTCTCAGGTGACCTAGCCATTGGAATCCTTTAGAAAGTCCACTACCTCCCTTGGGTTGAGTCTTACACTTGCACCCTTCTATCTAGTCCTACCTTTCCAGGTAGGATTGATACTTTATATCTGGAGCCCACTGTAAGAGGGGTTCAGTTGGACTTGCCACCCAAAGGATCCATGGCATAGGCCTCACCTCTCTTTCATCTACCAGCATTTTCACTTTGTTTTTAGAACTGTCAGCCAAGGGCCTTTTGCCCCTGACCATCCATTCCTTTTTCGGCCATTTTTGGCTCTACATTTCATCACATTCACTTACCTAACCACCCACTCATTACCAATTTTGGGACAAGATGTCCATCTTATTCCACCATCTATTACACTTGGACTGGATAGGTACAAGTGTGAACTTGGATAAGTCCTTGTCAGTTTTTCTATATTATTTTAAGTGCAAAGGTGCAGCTTAACCTCAAAGAGAATTTGTTGAGAGCTAGTTGGGTGACTCAAGGAGGAGTTCACAGGGAAAAACCAAGTAGATCTAGTCTACTGTTTACAGTACATGTGCAAGATTTATAAAGGAAGGAAACCAAGCATGGACCAAGTCCAAAGAAGGAAATATGAAAGTGGTATGACTTGAGAGAGAAAGGCTATTGGCCAAATAAAGTTGTACCATGGAATATGATAGAATCTGAAAGAAGTAAACATGATCATGTGAAGAATGAAATGATAAGTGTTATACAAGTGTGAGATAAGTCACTAAATAAAGGAAAAAGAAAAGAATCATAACATTATCCTCTATTTAGCATGGAAAATCACCAGAACTACCAATTATAAATCGATGTACCCTTCCACTGGGGAGCCAGTGATGTTGGCATAGCCAATGTTGTTGATGGCATCATCACTATTGGATTCAAGGATGGGTGGGGAGTAGGAAAATGAGCAGTGGTGGTAAGAAGATCTGGATGAGTGATAAGAGAAAGAGGAAGAGGAATGGGAAGAACGAGGGGTGCAACATTGAAGAGGACAAGATACCTGGGAATGGCCAGGAGCTGTACAGAGACAAATAGGGCACTGATACTCTTTATAGTTGACTCAAAGGTGACCAAGCCAATGGCATATGAAATAAGATTCAGAGTCTCGAGGATGGGTGGAAGGGAGTGGGGCCCTGTCAATTGTGCAGTGGCATTCTTGTTGAATATGCTATGTCTCAATTGTGTCTAGAAAAGCAGCCTCTTCTTCGGTGATAATGGGAGTGGTAGCTTTGTCAGGAGAAATTCTTCTGTGAAAGTTAGGTATATGGACAGTGGGAGAAGGAGACCTAGGTGGCAGAACAGGAAGTGGAGCAGATGTAATGCAATCTTTTAAAGACCAATGACAAGAAGTGGTGAGGATGTTCAAGAACTCCTTCATTTCAAGTTGTTCCAGGCTGATGAGAAACTGGTCTTCAACTTTCTGATATGCACCAAGTCCTAACTTTGCTGCATTGGTTCAGATCTCAATAAGGTCATTTTGTAAGGAATTGGTAGGATGGGGAATCCTGGCAACAATGTGATCTAAACATAGGGCCATGTGGCAATTCTGAAGAAAACAATGATATAAAGGGGAATTGGTATTAAGAATGTGTGAAAGTTTCATGGCTAAGATAGGGTTGAGGAGCGGATTAACAAGGTCATTCTTGAGGATATCTTTGTGTGAGAGATTTTGGAGGCAGTGGATAAACTGGATGTAGGGAGCAGTCATCACTGAAAAGGTTTCTTTGTTTTGTGAGTTGGTGACAGTGGCAAGGATGAGGGAAACAATGATGGGTGAGCCTTTTTATTGGCTTTCAGGAGGTTAGGGGTGTTATCTAGGGATTTTTCAGGTTCCCATGAGTTTTTGGCTAATGGGTATTCTTTCCATTTTGATACAGAATTTCCAGTTCATCAGAGATCCTTTGTAACTAATGATCACTTCTATTTCATATTCTTCTTCACCTGCAATAAGGTCAGGTGGTGGTCATTGGAAATTTGAACCATGTATATCGTTTTCATGATAGGTGTTATGCTTGGACCGGGTAGGTATGAGCGTAGACTTGACTAGCTCAATCCACGTGTTGTATTGTTCTAAGTGCACAAAGGCAGCTTAACCCCTGACTGCAACAGAGGGTTTTGGGATAGGGATTAAGTTGAGGGATCTGGGGATCGGTCACAAGGATTTAGCAGTATATCCAAGTAGATCTAGTCTAGGGAGTACTGTATACATGGCGAGGTTTATATACCTGTATTAACCGAGCACGGACCATGTTTATAAAAGGTAATAAGGAAATTGTACGACCTGAGGTAGAATGGCCATTGGCTGAAGGGGGTCATACAAGATAAGAGATAAAGGAATTGATAAGGGAAGCCTGTGATCATGAGATCATCCAAGCGAGAAGTCTGAAAGATAGCACATGCCCATGGGAACAGCTAAGTGGTTATACAGTTCGTGTAGAGTGAGAAATAAAGAAAAGAATAGACAAATCATAATATTACCCTCTGTTTAGACGGAAGGTTACCCAACCTTTTATAAATCGATGAATCCTCCTCCTACCAGGGAACCTGTGATGTTGGAGTATTCTACATCATCGATGACATCATCTCCTGGGTCTGAGTCAATGGATACTGGAGTGTGAGGTCGATAGTAGAGGGAAAGTCATCGTTGGAAAGAGCAGGAAGACTGGGATGATTGGCCAGATGAGGACGAGGTATGTCGTCAACGAAGGGGGCAGCGAGCTTGGATATGGCCGGGTTGGAAGTGAAGACACAATGGGCACTGATACAAGTAGCATTTTATGCAAATATAACCTAGTCATCGACAGACAAAACAGGATTCGGGGAAGTGTGGGTCAGATGGTGGTAAAGGGGCAAGCACAATAGCTTGTTGCCTGTCTTCTTCAATGGACTGGTGTTCCAACTGGTCAAGCATTCTAACCTCATCTTCGGTTAAGACTGGGGTGATGGCATCATTGGGGGTGAATTTTCCATGAGGGATAGGAACAGAGGCAGTGGGGGATGGCGAAGGATCTCTTCATGGTGGTAGAGGGAGAGGAGGTGGAGATGAAAATCTGGAGAACGGGGGACTGTTGTGCGATCGATGTTCAAAGAGGTCAGCAAGTATGTTCTCCATCCGAAGTTGGTCCATTTCAATCAACAGCTGGTCTTCTATCTCGTCCCTTGCATGCTGGGCCATCTGAAGGGCCATTCTGCACATCCATACAAGCTCTTCCTGCAGGTCGTTATGAGGTTTGGGTAGCTGGACCATAATATGATCCAAACAGAGGGCAACATGGCAGTTTGCTAAGAAAGATCTGTATAAAATGTCTAAAGGTGAATTGGTATCTAAAGAGTGAGAGAGTGAGAGGGCATAAGATGGTTCCAGGAGGGATATAGTCATGGCCTGAAGGCCTGCTTCGGTTGTGGGGTTCTTGAGTTGGTGGGCATACTGGTGTTTCTGGGTAGTGTTCATGATGGTGGTGTTGGTTCAGGAGTGGAATTGAGAAAATGACTGTGGATGAGCCTTTTTATAGGCTTTTAGCAATCTTGGCAAGTTATCTAAGGAACTTTCCAGTTCCCATGAGTTATTGGTTGATGGGTATCCTTTCCATTTGATAAGGAATTTCTGTTGGGTCGAAGATCCTTTATGACTCAGGATTGCTTTTATTTTATATTCTTCTTCTCCAGTGATAAGGTCAGGCAGTGGTCATTTGAAATTTGGACCATGTACGTCATTTTCACAATAGGGAGATAAGAGGGAAGCATGGAATGTGGGGTGTATCTTTCACGTTTCAGGGAGTCGAAGTCGATAGGTGATCAGAGATAGGACCTTCATGATGGTAAACAGGCCTTCTTGTTTCATGGCAAACTTTGGGTTTTCTATGTGGCACTTCAGGTTGTGCACTTCTAGCCAAAATTTGTCCCCTTTGGCGAAGGGCATGAAAGAGTGTCGGTTTCTTCATTTCATCATCATCTGTGCAAGTTCATGGGCAGCCAAAGCTTCGTCTCGGGCTGCGGAGAGTCATTTCAGGCATTCTTCAACCATGGGAAGGTTTGTGTCAGAGATGACCATGGGGAATGATCGGGATTCATAGCCCATTATTAGAAAGAATGGAGATTGGCTGGTCATGGAATGAGGGTGGTGATTATGAGTGAATTCTGCCATAGGGATCTTTTCTGCCCACGAGGTAGGGTTCGATCCACAGTAGATCCGCAGGTACATCTCAATCTCCTGGTTTACCCATTCCATTTCTCTGTCCATCTGTGGGTGATATGCCGTTGATAGGGTGAGGTCGTATCCAAGAAGTTGTCCTAGTTCTTTCACGAAAGCGGAGATGAACTATGGGCCTTGATTTGAAATGATTTTGTCATAAAGGCCAAAATGAGTGTAGACCTTTTCATAAAACAAGGTGGCAATGCCAGCCAAGTCAATCGTCTTTTTCATAGGGCAAAGGATTACCCCCTTCATAAGCCCATGGTTGACCATGACCAGAAGTGAGTCAAAATCGTCAGATAGGGGGAGGTCAGTTATCAGATCACAAGACACCTGTTGGAAGGGTCAAGTGGATCGGGAAGGGATTGAAGTCAGGAGAGCCGTGGTCAGATGGGTGTTGGCTTTGTTCTGCTGGCAAACAGCACAGCCTTCGACATATTTACGAATAAAGGCAGCTAAGCCATGCCACCAATACTCTCATGTGACAAGTTGTCACGTTTTCAGGTAGCCGGGGTGTCTGGCAGTGTCATGATCATGATTCTGGGAGACAACAGTGTGGTGGTGATCGGAGGAAATATAGACCTGGTTCTGATACGTGAGAATTCTGGCGTCATACTTCCAGTTGGAGATTCGGTCTCAGAGAAAGGATGAGACACCTTTCATTCATCTGAGGGCCATAAGGACAACTGAATCTTCTGGAGAAGAGAGGTGAATCTTGTCCTGTAAGGTGACATCAATGAGGTTCAAAAAGACCAACGGAGGAAGGAGAGTCGTAGCTGTGTTGTCGTCGTCATTCAGGGGAATCAGGTTGGGTCGTTGAGAAAGAGCATTAGGGCTGGATAGGAATTTGCTGGGAACGTGAGTCATCTGAAAATCATAATCAGTGAGGTCTAACAGCCATCTTACTTGTCATCTGTTCAGGTTCTGGGGTTTTCTAAAGTATGTCAGATTTTTATGGTCAGTGAAAATCGTTACTCTATGTGGCATTCCCTGTAGGTAGTGACACCAAGTCTTTAGTGCTCGTATGATGGTGAGCAGTTCCCTATCAAATATGTCATAGTTTCTTTCAGCGGAAGTGAAAGTCTGGGAGATATAGGCGCAAGGGTGCCATTCTCTGTTGGTATTGGTCTGCAATAGTATTTCTCCAGTGGCGTACTTAGAGGCGTCAGTCACAATAGCGAATGGTCATTCAAGGTTCGGCATAGCCAGAACCGGTTCTTCTGTAAAGATTGTCTTCAGCCATTTAAAGCCTTTTCTTGTTGTGATCCCCATCCCCAGGGGTGGTTCTTCTTCATTAAGTCAAGGAGGGATCTGGCGATGTCGGAATAATGAGAAATGAATCATCTATAGAAGTTAGCGAATCCTAAAAAGGATCGAACATCTTTGACTTTCATTGGGGTTGGCCAGTTCTCAATCCCTTTTACCTTGACTGGGTCCATGGTGACGTGTCCTTGCTTAATAATCATGCCGAGATATTCAACTTCAGAGCAGTTTAAGTGGCATTTCTTGAGCTTAAGGCAGAGGTCGAGTTCTTTCATGCGGCTAGGATGCGTCGGGTTCATTTTTCATGAGTCTTCATGTCTCCTGAGAAGTTTAGCAGGTCATCCATATAAATCACCAGCCATCCTTCCACTATCATATCTCTGAAGCAATCATTCATAAATCTCTGAAATGTTGGGGGTGAGTTCAAAAGACCAAATAACATTACATTCAGCTCATAAAGCCCCTTGTGAGTAATAAAGGCGGCTTTCCATTGGTCTCCATCTTTGATCCTGATGTTGTTGTACCCCCATCGTACATTGAACTTCGTGTAGATGTTTGCATTCTTCAGTTTATCAATGAGGTCAGAGATTAGTGGGAGGGGATAGGCATCCTTGATTGTGTGTTCGTTGACATATCTATAGTCTTGGCAGGGTCACAAACTGCTGTCTTTCTTTTTGACGAAAAAGAATGGTGAGGCCTGAGGTGATTTCGAAGGCCATATCTTTCTGGTTTGTAGGTTTTCTTCTATAAAGGCTTCTGTGGCCTGTCATTCGTTAGGGGATAGCAGGTATACCTTCGCTACTTTTGGGACAAAAGAGTTGTCCAGGTTTATCAAGTGGTCATAAGGTCATGAAGGAGGGACATGGTCAGTGGCCTCCTTTTCAAAGATTGTTCTAAACTCCTCATATTCTTTTGGGAGTGTTGGTTTTGGTTTTGTTTTCTCAGCTTCTTTGGCAAGCTTCATGGCTGTTGTGTATGCACGGAGCCACCGTGCTTGTCGGTGTCGTGGGAGGTTTTCTACACTTAGGAGAATTCGTCGTTCTTCATTGGCAGACTTCCTCATCCTTTGTATCATCTGTTTGGGAGTGGTAAATCTGCAAAAGGCTATGACCTTCATGGTGGGCAAGTCAGAAGATCAAAAACCTTCGCTTCCTCGTTCGGTTTCATCGAGAGAGTCAGTTTCATCAGGAAGGGAAGTGTCGATTCTCTCCAGCATGAGTTGAGCTACTCGATCTCCAGCATTAATTTTCAGGTCCTCCTTCGAGTGGTTGAACAGTAGGACTTTCAGGGGTCCTCTGTAATCTGGGTCGATCACGCCAGCACCTGTTTGTATCATGTGCTTCGAGGTGAGCCCACTTTGTGGGGCAATTCGGCCATAGGTTCCTTTGGAGAGACATATGGCAATCTTTGTGTTGATCAATTCCTTGCCAGAGGCAAGGGTTGTCGTCAGTTTGGCAGCATATAGGTCATGGCCAGCTGCGTGCTTTGATCCTTTCATGGGGATCATAGCGTTCATCGAGAGCTTTTTGACTTTAAACTTGGAAGCTTTAACCGAGCGGATGTATTGTTGTCGAGGCTTCTTCTGGAGGAATGTTTCAGAGTGGTAGAATTTGGGGGAAAGATCATATGAATCATGGATGTCAATAGTCCCTTTCTTCCAGTCGATCATCGGGTTTACTGATCGAAGCCAAGGCATTCCCAGTATCGCTTTCTGTCGTCCACAGTTCATCATGTAGAATTTGGCTTTGGTGATGATTGTGTCGGTTCGGAAGTAGAGAGTCATCTGGTAGTGGATATCTCCATGTCTGTTTTCGGAGGCATTGATGTTCTGTACTTTGAGCAGATGTGACAGTTTCTCGATCGGAAGTCGGTGTCTTTTCGTGAAATTCCAGTCTAGGCAGAAAATTTTGGCTCCACAGTCTATCAGGGCTTTCGTTTCAATGTCTTCTTTGCTCTTTCCTGTAGCCAGAAATTGGATTGAGACTCGTAATCCATTTTTTATTTGATCAGCTATTAATACAGGGGCACAAGAAAGTTGGGGAGGTACTCATGTTGATGAAGTCCTCCCATCTAAAAACCCTTTCATTTTGTCGCAGAGATGCGGGCCATTTGTACAGCCTCTTCATTGTCACTTTCTTCGGCATCCACTCCATCTCCAGAGTCCAAGGACTCTTCTTTCTTCTCTACTTGCCTTGCAGCTTTTACTGAATCCTTCTTCTTCTTCTGAGTCGAAGGGCAAGTAGTTTTTTTTCATTTCAGGGCAGTTTCATGATACGTGCCCTTGTTCATGGCAGGAAAAACATCTGCCAGTTTGGATATGTTCCTCTCATTCCTTTCGCGAGAGTTCAATGCAGTTGATGTTCATTGTGTTGGGGTCATGAGTTCATCTGGGGGTGTATGTCGGTGTTGGTTGACCTTTCTGGTTGGTCGAGTTTTGGGCCAAAAAGGCCATCAATTGTTCATAGGCAGCTTGGAAGTATAATGCCTTTTCAAACCACTCATTGATGTAAATGGAGGGGGTGTCCATTCCAAGAATTCTGCGCACGAGGGCAGGTCTCAATCCTTTGGAAAAGAATTCAATCAGCGCAGCATCCTGGGTGATTTTACTCCTAGCTGTGTAAGTTCTGAAGTTTGCGATGTATTTATTGAGGGACATCGTCTTCTTGTCGTTCATCGTGAGCATGGCCATTTTGGCAATTGCTTCTGCCTGGGTGTCAGCATATTTGAAAAAAGCTTTGAACTCTTCTTTGAATTGGCGGAATGTCCCAAAGGATGGGGTCGTTTTGCTAAGGCAGTCTGCTCGGTATCAGGTGGCCCATTGAAGAGCGACACCTTCCTTCATGTAAGAGAGCATGTATGCTACCCTCTTGTCATCATCATCATAAAGCTCCTTGTTGATCAAGAGGTAAGCTTTGACAGAGAGGATGAAGGACTCAGCTTTTTCATATGATCCATCATAAGCCTCAGGTGCTCCAATCTTAAGTTCAGTGGATTTCATTGTTGTCAACATCTTGGTTGGGTTTCTGGTTGCAGCAGCTTTGGGGCTCGGTTCGTTCGGGGGGCTGCGAGAGTTTCTTCATTGGCTTTGCAGGTCGTTCTGCTGTGGCTTGGGGTTTTTCCTCCAAGGGTCGTGTCAGCGGCCAGGGTTTTTCCTCCAGTATCATTTATCCATGTTCTGATTCTAAGTTTGAGGTGTTGGGAATAAGAGGGTCGGGGTGTTGGAGTTCAAGTGGGGATATATGTAGGGATTTCTTGCCCTTGGACATGGACTTGGGGTTCTTCGAAGTGTCTGGGTTCTTCGAGGACAAAATCTTGGTGGATAAGCTGGTCAGCAATGATGGCTGCCAGAAAAGGAGAGACTAGATCTTTTGTTATGCTTGGACCAGGTAGGTACGAGCATAGACTTGACTAGCTCAATTCATGTGTCATATTGTTCTAAGTGCACAAAGGCAGCTTAACCCCTGACTGCAACAGAGGGTGTTGGGATAGGGACTAAGTCAAGGGATCCAGGGATCGGTCGCAAGGATTTAGCAGTATATTCAAGTAGATCTAGTCTAGGGAGTACTGTATACACAGCGAGATTTATATACCCGTATTAACCGAGCACGGACCATGTTCATAAAGGGTAATAAGGAAATCATATGACCTGAGATAGAATGGCCATTTGCCGAAGATACAAGATAAGAGATAGAATGGCCATTGGCCAAAGAAGGTCATATGAGATAAGAGATAAAGGAATTGATAAGGGAAGCCTGTGACCATGGGATCATCCGAGCAAGAAGTCTGAAAGATAGCATATGCCCGTGGGAACAGCTAAGTGGTTATACAGTTTGTGTAGAGCAAGAAATAAAAAAAAGAATAGACAAATTGTAACAATAGGGTGATAAGAGAGAAGCATGGAACATGAAATGGATCTTTCATTTCAAAGGAAGTCAGAGTTGGTAGATGATTGGGGAAAGAATGTCTGTGATAACAAAGGATCCTTCATGCTTCATGAATTTTGGACTATCTATGTGTTGTTTCAGATTGCGGGCTTCTAGCCAAACTTTGTCCCCTTTGGCGAAGGATTTGAACAAGCAGTGGTTTTAGGATCTCATCATCTGTCTGGAGAGTTCATGGGCAGCAAGGGCTTCGTCTTGAGCTGCAGAGAGGAGTTTCAGGCAACTTTTGACCATAGGAAGGTTGGTGTCAGAAATGATCATAGGAAGGAAGTGGGATTTGTAGCCCATTATGAGAAAAAATGGAGATTTGCCTG
>JBBPQW010000476.1:0-19061 GCA_038092695.1 Boletus rubropictus
CAGGGTAGGAGTTAGGGCTATTAATGACCCTGCAAGGGTCAGAGCTGATATATTTTGGTTCTTTTGCAAATATCAAGTCTTTCCAAAATGGCCCAACATTGGGACACTTATTTGAGCCACTGTAGAAGTAAGTGCCCAGAGAAAGATGCACAATCTACAACAAGGGACAAGTGAAGACAGATTCTGCAACTATGTATCAGAATTCCAACTGGCTGTATCGCAGGCCAAGATACAAGATCAGAACATGCTAATTGACCAGTTTGATAGTGAACTTGATCTGAAGATAGTGGGAATAATCTTGTCCATGAAAGGGATCCCCTCAATATTGGAAGGATAAATCTCCACTTTCAGCTGTTTCCATGGGCAGCAGCAATATATCAAGAAGTTACACCAAGGCAGGTTCTTCTTCCATTTATTTAGTCAGGGCTATAACCCCAATGCTATGGATGTCAATGCAATATGTGTTATGCTCTTGCGAACACACCACTAGCTGAGCCCGTTGCAGCATACACCAACTACTGGCGAAGATAGAAAGGAGACAAGAGGAGCTGAAGCACACCAATCAAGACAGTTTTAATCCGAATTGACAAGTGGTCAAAGCTGGGGAACCAGTGATGAGCATAAGCCTTTATATATTGTACAGGAGTGCACACAGACCAAGCTGTGCGTGTGACTAATTACCATACAAGTACATAGTGTTCTCACAGAGGCAGTGTGAAATGGAAGGGAAGGAACGGAGATTAAATAGACATGTAAACCATGAGGCATGATGTCATAGTCTAGACCAGTCTAGACCTGGGTCATGTGCATGCTCCCACAATCATGTGCACTGGTCACGTGACTTTGAAAAGAGAGAGCAAAAGTAAAAAGTTAGGTGAAGAAATGAGGGTTCATAACACTACCCCCCCTGAAGACTCGCATTCCAGATGAGTTGCCATGAAACCAGTACCTGCTTCAGGTCCAAAAGATATTAAATAGAGACATGAATTTGGCCATAGAAAGTCCACAAAAAGGCTGGGGGGCAGAAGAATGGGAGTGGTGGAACTGCTGAATTGCATCCTGTGCATTCACTAAGTTGACTGCCGGCTCCCAGGTCTGGTCCTCTTCATCATACCCGCACCAGTGGACCAAATACTCCAGCTTCCCACGGTGCATTCGAGATGCAACAACCGTTTCCACCTCAAATTCCTCATGACCTTCGTCAGACACCTTGATCGCATCCGGGCGAGAGATGGATTGCCCTGGTAACGTGCTGCGATAGGGTTTAACATGGGAGATATTCACAACTGGGTGAATTTTGATAGAAGAGGGGAGATGCAGCTCAACAGCATTAGGAAGGAGACAAATAATAGAGTAAGGTCCGATCCATTTCTGGGTCAGTTTGCATGCAGTGTACGGCAACTTCAAGTTGTCCATCGACAGCCAAACCTTATCCTTTAATTTATAAGCGGGGGCATTGGACCTTCTATTGTCTGACTGCCGTATCATCTGATCGCAAGCTTGCTCAAGCGATGTACGCACATCATAATGTGCAATACCAGCCTGCTGGTGAAAGTGTCCTGCGAGGGAAGAGGAAGATCCTTCGAAACCAAGCCAAGGGTGATAATTACGAGTGACTGCAAAAGGAGTTTGTATGGTAGTGGTTGTGAGTGAGAAGTTATGGTGGAACTGCGCCAGCTTGATCCACTTGCTCCAGAGCTCCTGCTTCTTCAACACGTAAGTACGTAAGTACTGCTCCATTTCACAATTCAATCGCTTGGTCTGCCCGTCCATCTGTGGGTGATAGACTGTGGAGATCTTCTGCAAAATCCCGAGGAGTTTGCACAAGTCCATGGTAAACTCAGATATAAACTGGGGTCCACGGTCTGATACGACCGTCGAGGGGAGGCTGTGGATACACCAAACATTGTTCCTGAATATTTTAGCTAGGTCCATAGAGGAGGTATTCTTTGTACATGGCACGTAGATGACCTCCTTAGAAAAGTGATCTACTATAGTACAAATGGTGTCATAGCCATTAGAAAGAGGAAGTCTGGTAACAAAGTCTATGGAGATATCTTCCCATGGTCGACTTGACACAGGGAGAGGCAATAATTTTCCTGCTGGTGCCTTTTGCTTATCCTTCATGAGGGCGCACCCATGGCAGTGTTCTACATAATTTATTATGTCCTTTTTCATAATGGGCCAAGAGAAGAATTTGGCAACCTGCTAATAAGTACAATATTGTCCGGCATGACCTGATATTGGTTCGTCATGGCAAATACGTAAAAGTTCTATATGGAGGGGTTCTGGTATGAAGACCTTCGACCTATTGTCTTTTATAAATAGAGAAGAGGAACTATCATAAGAATATCCAGGAATGTCTGTATTTTTTATTTTTTCTAATTCTTTTATTAATTTGTCCTGGAAAGGGGAAGAGAGAGAAATGTTCTTGACAAATAAATGTTCTGGTAATACAATGACGTCCTTGTTCAAATCTACAATGGCATCTCCGTGGTCGGATTGTCGTGATAAGGCATCTGCCCAGTTTTGCAATCCAGGCTTATAGATAAAGACATAGTTGAACTCTTGAAGGAAGGCGTGCCAGCATGCCTGCTGTCCAGACAGTGTTTGTGGCTTCTTCCAATATTCAAGGTTCTTATGATCTGTCCAAATTTCAAATTCAGTACGACCAATAAGATAATGGCACCATTCTTCTAAGGCACAGATGACTGCTAGGAGTTCTTTATCATAAATAGGGTAGTTCTGCTCAGCAGAATTGAAAGAGTGAGAAAGGAAGGCACAAGGCCTCCATACCATATCTGGACATTCTTGCCATAATACTCCACCAGTGGCAATGTCTGAAGCATCCATCTCTACCCACATTCTTCTCGAGCTATCTGGATAAGCAAGGAGCAGGGCTTCCGTGAATTTCTTTTTGAGGGCCCGAAAGGTGGCCTTTTCTTCTATGCCCCATCGGAAAGGGGTGTCCTTTTTTGTTAAGTTATTGAGAGGGCAAGTGATGTCAGTGAAGCCCTCGATGAACTTCCTATAGTAATTACAAAGTCCCAAGAATGCTTGTACCTGTTTCAAGCGTGTTGGTTCTGGCCAATCCTTGATGGCTTTCATCTTTTTGTCCTGCATTTTGACGCCATCCTTGGAAACTACCATTCCTAGAAAGTCTACTTTGTCAGCTGAGAAAATGCATTTTTCTGGTTTGACAAATAAATCATTCTTGTGCAAGCACAAAAGAACCTCCTTGACCAGGCCTTTGTGTTGCTCCTTGGTTTTACCCTTTGAGAAGACCATAATATTGTCCATATAGATAATAACAAAGGCATACATGTCATTGAAGATGTCATTCATCATTCCCTGAAAAGTTGGGGGTGAGTTCGTGAGACCGAAATACATAACAGTTGGTTCATAGGCTCTGATGGGCATTACAAATGCTGCTTTCCATTCATTGCCTTCTTTGATGCGAATATTATTAAATCCCCATCTAAGATCCATGGCCATAAACATATTGGCACCTTTAAGCCGATCGATCAGCTGTGAGATCAGGGGTAACGGATATGCGTTTTTAATCGTTCCGTCATTTAAATATCTATAGTCCATCACGAGGTGCTTCTTCCCATCTTTTTTCAGGACAAAGAAGACTGGCACCATCTGAGGTGACTTACTAGGCCTAATATATCCCTTTTTTACCTCCTTTTCAATAAAGTTACAGATCTCCTCATTCTCATCATCTGACATAGGAATAACCCTTCCCTTTTTGGGCACGAAATCTGGTTTAAGATCTATTGTGTGATCCCAAGATTTCCTTAGTGGCATCCAAGAAGATTCTTCCTCTGAGAACTGGTCCAGGAAGTCATGGTAGGCCTTAGGCACCTTCTCCGCGACTCCGGGTTCTATACTATGTATATCTACGAACCACTGTTCAACAGCATTCTTAATTAACTGGCACTGCTTAGTGCAACGTCCATAGGTTATGGTCTTTTGGACCCAATCTATCATAGGGTTATGACGGCTAAGCCAGTCGTACCTGATCATTATAGTGTGTGTTCCAAGGGAGATCACAAACGCTTCTATCGCTTCATAATGTCTGTGAATGGAAATAAATAATTTTACCTTGTGCTAGATCTTCCCACTGCTCCTTTAGAGCCGTCAGTGTTAAACACAGTCACAGGTTTGTCTAGAGAGATTAATTTAACCTTGTTTTTCTCGTAGTATTTCTTATCGATAAAGGTATTAACTGCACCAGAGTCTAACAGGGCTCGAAGTGTACTCATTTTCCACTGACCCATGCTCTGATAGGTGATAGCTACCTAGGGAGAGAAATCTCCTCCTGAGGCTAGCAAACTTTTTTCTGTAGGGATTTTGTTAATAAATAATGAAGAAGAAAACATAAAGTCCAACAGGAAATCAAGCACGCTATTGTTTGAGTCCGGCGCCAAGCTCCAAGATGGAGACCCCCTTTCGGACTTTGAATCACCTGTCATTAAATATGTAAGCACTGAGCTAATAGTACATACTGGGAAGTCTTCTTCGCAGCAAGGCATTAGTTCCTCAGTTTCCATCTCCTGGAGTGGCACTGTCACTGGCTCTTCCATTCCTGCCAAGGGGGGCTGGATTTCTCTGGAGGGAAGTTTTCTCTCTGGTTGGCCTATGGAGCTTTCGCTTGTGAGACCACACACAGAAGCCTTTCCCAAGGGTATCCCGGTTGAGCTTTTACTCATCCTTAGAGATTTACTGGTCACCTTGGAACATTCACCATTACTACTAAAAGAGTCCCTATTACAACTCACTGCAGTAGAACTACAGTCCGAATCTACATGTGATAGTACTTGATAAATATTGCTCAGCTGACTATCATAGCTGAGCAGCCAATCGAAAACTATTTTTTCTTTTTTCTCCTTTTCTAATTTTTTCTTATTTTGAGGTCTGTGTCCACTGAACACCCTACCATTCAGGGACTGCTTCCTTTTAAAGACTCTGCGGCTTTGGCTTTTGCCTCAGCTGTAAATAAATCGAGCCAATAGGCCCAAGCCTCTTCACCCATGTAAGCCTGCTTACTTGAGGTGCTGGGGGGCACCTGTACTTGCACTGTTGTCGCCTGTACCTGTGGCAACTGCACTTCCCAAACCTGCTCGTAGGTGCCCATATCCTCGTTGAGTACCCACGTCCCTATAGCCCTGTTTTGAGCCCTGGGTGGGGCTGTACCTTGTTGAGGCTGCAGCCTCCGGTTAGGGTTTTGTGGGCAATCCCACTTAATGTGCCCAGGCTTCCCATACCTGAAACATGTCCTCTTATCAATGCTGGTTTGCACTGCATCAACCTGCATTGGGGCTCCTCTCCCCAGCTGTGTGCCTGTTTGTGTAAAGTGGGGCAGCTGTTCCTGGGGTCCAGAAACTCATGGCTTCTGGAACCATCCTTGTTGTGGCTGTTGGCTGCCATGGCTGAAGTTTATACTGCATTCTATTGTGGCACTTTCGAAGGCCCTACCCACTCTCCTGTAGGCAGCCATCAGATCCTGCAGCCATTCTTCATCGGCTGGAGAATTCATGTGGACTTGTAGGTAAATGTGGGGGTCCACTCCCATCTTGAGCAAATTGATTGTGTGATGCTCCTCCACGTCGGCCTCTCTTGACAAAACGTTGAACCTTTGCAAAAAAGCATCGACCGGAATGCTGTTCTGCTTGAGGTTTTGAAGAGTCCTCAAACTCTCATGTGCAAGCACATCAATCTGGAAGTGCTCCCTTATGTCGGTGAGAAGGAAGTGCCAACTTGGCCAGGCATCATCTCCCCAGTGTACTCCTTGCTGGTCAACTTGTTCTTCATCATTGCAATACTCCTCCAGCCAGAGCCTTGCATAGGTGGCTGCTTTGCCCTTCATACGGGAGAGGACGGCCACAGTCCTCAACTTGTCCAAGTCCCACTTCTGCAGCGAGACCCAGACCTTAATCGCAGCAATCCAGTTTCTGAACTTGGACCGCTCGCCTTCCCAATCTCCTGGGTTGGCAACCTTTTTCATAATGGAGGCGCTCTCCCTCTGTCAGTCTTGCAAGAAGGCAGCGAGAAGCTCCTTCAAATTGTCCGCTTCAGCAGACATCTTGGTGGGGTTGGATGTAGAGAAAGGGGAAAGATGTAATTGGGAAAAAAGATCTTTGAGGGGTTCCACCTTGAAGCTTTGTCCTTACTGCGCACTATCTTCCAAGTGGGCTTTGGGGACTTAACAAACAAGGGGTCTAAAAAAGTACTTTTTCGAGCGCAGGTAGTATTGTCTATATCAAAGGGTAACGTAACAAGTCTTCTTCGGCAATCCTTTTACCAAAGACAGACTACACATATACTACTTATGATGACCTATTCTAGAGCTATAGACTGATGCTCTACCTCCCTGGCCACAGGGGACTAATGAAACGATATAGGCTTAGCCTAGCAACTTCCATGAGAGGTTACTAGTCGCCCTTCACAAACCAGGCATGACCCTGGCATGGACTATCAATCCAAATGGGCGAGACAAAGTTCTAACTAGCAATTCAAATATGTGCCCTTCCTAGGGGCTCCCCTAAAGGCAGTGGGGGACAATGAAAATGAACATGGGAAACTCCCTGGATGAGGCCCTATTCTCTGGGCAGCAAAAAGTCCTGTTCACAAGGTGACACTTGTATATCCATCAAGTGGATATCAGCTCTTGTTCCCTTGACCCTGGGACCCGGGTAGTGTATCAAGCTTTGACCAAGTGTTATGCTCTTGCGAACACACCACTAGCTGAGCCCGTTGCAGCATACACCAACTACTGGCGAAGATAGAAAGGAGACGAGAGGAGCTGAAGCACACCAATCAAGACGGTTTTAATCTGAATTGACAAGTGGTCAAAGCTGGGGAACCAGCGATGAGTACAAGCCTTTATATATTGTACAGGAGTGTGCACAGACCAAGCTGTGTGTGTGACTAATTACCATACAAGTACATAGTGTTCTCATGGAGGCAGTGTGAAATGGAAGGGAAGGAACAGAGATTAAATAGGTGTGTAAACCATGAGGCATGATGTCATAGTCTAGACCAGTCTAGACCTGGGTCATGTGCATGCTCCCACGATCATGTGCACTGGTCATGTGACTTTGAAAAGAGAGAGGAAAGTAAAAAGTTAGGTGAAGAAATGAGGGTTCATAACAATATGGCTCACCTCTGTTCAGAGAGCTGAAAATATATACAAGGAATTATGTTTTATTTGCCACTAAAAGGGATGCTCAACTCAAAACCACCCTTGTTTCAATAACAATTCAACTTCTACCCTGCCATCTTACCCACCTTATAACCATAAGTGGGCCTGAGCAGCTCCCAGTATCCCTATTGCCCCTATTCCCACTGTTCAACCTTCTGAGTTGGCCAAGTACATATATTACCTTGAGGAGAACAAGGTTGATGCTGATGAGATCCTTCAAGCACTCAAGGTGTGCTATGAAAATTGAGAACAAGAGCCTTTGACCATCATGAGGACCATTCATGAGAATTTTTGAAAAGAAGGGAAGTGCCAACATCTTCTTTTTTATTCTGTATCACTCCTGTACTTGTATCCAATAAAGACAAGAAATCAATCCATATTCCAATCTCTCTATCACCCAACAGAGCACAAATCATTGAGACATCTGCCCTAATCAACAGTGGGGCTACCAGTAACTATATCAGTTCAACTTTTATTGAAGAACATGACCTCTCTAAAGTTCACTTATCTCAAATCCTCCAAGCCCTAAATGTCAATGGAACTGCCAATAAAGGAGGCTTTATTTACTATAAAACTATCCTTTAACTCTTAATTGAAGAAACCCTCAAAGAAAGGGAGTTCCTTATCATTTTCTCAGGAAAAGATGATGTCATCTTAGGCATACCATGGCTAAAAGCTGTCAACACTTCTATTGACTGGAAATTAGGGCACATTTCCATTTCCCCCACTGCCTACATTTTTATTCTTGACCACCCTCTCACTATTGACCAATGATATCTGGTCAAGACCCTTTTTGCCAACCCCAATTACAAGACAGAAATCAAGCTTAGAAAAGTGAAATGGACTCCTAGAATCCCCCTCACCCCTTGGGCCTCAAAGCTACTGTGAAAGATGACCATTGCCACTGAGATTACCCAACAATAGGAAAAGGCCAAGGCAACCCTACCAGACTGGGCAAAAAAATTTGCCAAGGTCTTTGAAGAACAAACCCACAATATCAGGATCATACTAGCAAAATGCTAATGGCCTATAATTGATGAATTCCAAGCATAAAGAAGTACATCATATTCTACTGGCTACTTTATATACTAATTACAGATGTGCACAGACCAGCTTAGGGCCAGCATGGAATATGCTAGAAGGTTCTAGGTAAAATCTAGATATACCCTAGTGGTTATGCGATAAGATAAGATTAGATAAGATGTGATAAAGGGAAGTGAAAAAGGAAAAATATTGTATAGTACAAGTAAAGGAAAATGAAGTTCTGACATATAATAAGCTTCCTCCTTCTCATTCCTTTGATCATTCCATTGCCCTCCACACTACCTTTTTCCCAAAGGTTACCAAAGTATATTCCCTAAATCCAAGAGAACTTGAAGCATGTAATGCATTTATCAAGGAGCATCTAAAAACTGGACAAATTCACCCCTTTAAATCACCACAAGTCTTTTCCTTCTTCTTTGTCCCAAAAAAAGATGGATCAGTATGATCTTTCCAAGACTACCACTATCTCAACTCACACACTGTCAAGAATGCATATTCCCTCCCTCTTATCTCTATCCTTGTGAACCAGCTAAAGAATTCCACCATTTTTACCAAGTTTGATGTCTAATGGGGGTATAACAATGTTCACATTAAAGAAGGCAACCAATGGAAAGCTGCCTTCATCACCCCCTAAGAGCTCTTCAAACTGATGGTGATGTTCTTTGGGCTTTGTAACTCTCCTGCTATATTCCAAGCATTCATGAATGACATTTTTAGTAACATGATAGCTAAGGAATGGCTTCTAACTTACATGGATGATCTTCTCATTTACTCCTCCAACCTTGCTATCCATCACAAACAGACCCTCCATGTCCTTTAACATCTACAGGACCATCATCTTTGCCTCAAACTCTCCAAATGCAAGTTTGACAAGAAGAAGATTGAATATTTCAGGATGGTTATTGGCAAAGGTCATGCTCAGATGGACCCAGCCAAGCTCAATGCTATTAAAGACTGGAACCCCCCTATGATGTCAAAGATGTTCACTCCTTTTTGAGCTTCTGCAACTTTTACCACAAGTTCATCCCTAACTTCTCCTCTATTGCCAAATCTCTTCTTGCCCAGACTCACAAGAACCAACCCTAGGAATTGTCCCCCCCATAGGAATCTGTATTTTTCTCCCTTAAAACTGCCTTTATCTCTGCTCCTGTCTTTGTTCTTCCAAATCTCCAGAAATCTTTCTTTGTTATAACTAATGCCTCTTTTACAGCATCAGATGCTGTGTTGACAAAAAATGATGATAATTGTGATCATTACCCATGCACATATTTATCTAAAACCTTTTCCCTGGTAGAATGAAATTATGATATCTATGACTGAGAGTTACTTGCTGTTCTTCACACTCTCCAAGAATAGAAGCACTATCTCTGATATGCACCTTGCATAGAATCTAGCCAAGTATTTACTCAAAGGCAAGACAATGTCCTATAGAGCAGAGAATACATGCCAAAGGTCTCATTGGTGATCAATCTCACACCAATGGAGAGTTCATAGCAATGTAGAATTGTGTAGAACTAGCTTAGTGTATAGGGAAGAGAGAGGATACTATTTATACTAGGGAAGGCCCATGCATGGACCAAGGAATATGATAAAATCCTGACAAAGGATTCTATGAAAGGAAAAGAGTGTTTTTAAAAGAGGTAAAACAATAACAAGTTACAGAAGCATTTGAGAAGTTTGAAAGAGTGCTTCATTTGAAGTTTATGGTTGTAAGAAAGAAAAGTCAGCCTAATCCAAGGTGCTAGGCTCATTAGAATGACCCAAAGGAAAGAAAGTAAAGAGAAAAGAAATGTCCTCAGCATAACATACAACTGTAACATTACCCCCTTTGTAGCTTCAAAGGACCACCTCAAAAACAACTTCTAACCTATTGTCTACCCAGATTGCAAAGTTCTGGCCCTGAAAGATTGCCCTCATTGTAGATAACATCATTATTGTGAAAATCAGAGGCTGAGAAAGCATGGCAGATCTTAGGACAGGAACTAGCAAGATGGGCTGCCAAACCACAGCACATACAAGGGTGGAAGGGGCAATGACAGGGAGGGTGACCAGCTGCATGACAGTACTTGCAAATGTGCAGAGGGCATCTGCCATGCATGTGACCAGGGGCCCAGAGAAAGCAAGTAGTATATCAGTATTGCAGGCAGTGATGAATAAGGTGGTTGGGCAAGTTGCACTGAAAGCACAGAAGGAAGTGTGGTGGGGGAATAGGAAGGCCAGGTGAAGAGATCAGTTTGTCAATGATGATTGGATTGGAAATAGAGCCCTGGGGGTGAACATGGCTGATGTCTCCTGTTCTTCCACTGCTCTATCAGCAACTTCAAGGCCCTTGACACAGGCCAAGTTGAACTCAGTGGGGGTACTGCCAGTAGCAGCATGGGCAGGAATGGCAGGTGGCAACAGCAGAAGGGGGTTGGGCATGACAGGACAGGTGGGTATTTTAACAGATGGCATGGGCATAGAAAGGGAGTTATTGTTATCATATGTCTGCTGATCCATGGGGTTAAGTGATTTGTATAAAGGCCTGAGAATGTTGGAGACATGGATAAGGGGGAGGCAGTATACAACATAGCCAAAGCCATTGGTATGAAAAAGTCCTAGAATAGTGGAGTGAACATTTGCCAACCCAAGTTAAATGGCCACTCCATGAAATGTTCCATCAATATCCTGGTATGAATACTGGGGGATAGCTTCATGGTAGAGGGAATATAAGGATGAGTAGATACAAAATAAAGTAGCTAACCCTTGTGATATGCACCTTGCATAGGGCCTAGCTAAGCATTTACTCAAGAGTAGAACAAAGACTCAAAGAGTGAGAGATACGTGCTAAGGATCTCACCTAGTGATCAACCTCACACTAGATGGAGAGTTCAGAGCAAGGTTGAATTGCATAGAACTAGCTTGGGTTTACAAACAGAGAAGGGTGCTACTTATACTAATGGGGGTCTGCGCACAGACCAAGGGGACACAGTGGAATCTTACAACAAGAGTTCCATAAGAAGGGAAAAGCATCCAAATGGAGGTGAAACAATAAGCGGCCATGGAGATGCCATGGAAGTGGGAAAGGCATTTCATCAGAAGTGGCATTCTAAGGGCGAGAAAATGAGAACTTGGCTATGGCCGAAGAACAGGGGTTGCTAGGGCAACCCAAAGGAAAATAAGTAATATCAAAGCAAATGTCCTTTTCATACTGCAATACCGTAACATTACCCCCTTTGTAGCTTTGAAGGACCATTCTGAAGACAACTTCCATGACACACTCCACCTCTATCTCAAAGTTCCGGCCCCAAAAAATCACCCTCATTGTAGACAACGTCATTATTGTCAAAGTCAGAGGCTGAAAAAGGACGACTGCATTCTGGACACAAATTAGCGAGATGGGCTGCAAACCCATAGTGTGAGCAAGGGTGGAAGGGACATCGGCAGGGAGGGTGACCAGCCACATGACAATAATGGCAAATGCACAGAGGGCATCTCCCACATGTGTGACCAGGGGCCCAGGTATGACAGGTGGTGTAGTGGTAGCAGGGGCAGTTCTGGATGAGGTGTTCAGTGGATTGACACCAAAAGCAAGTAAGGGTACGAGGAGGGGGAATAGGGAGGCCAGGCAGAGAGATGGGGTCGGGAGAGGCAGTAACCCTGGGGGCAATAATGGCAGATGTCTCTTGTTTCTCTATTGCATGATTGGCGACTTCGAGCCCCTCAGTGCACACCATGTTGAACTCTGTGGGAGTCCCTCTGCTGTTAGCATGACGAGGGGGGGAAAGGAGGGGTGGAGCGATGGGGGTGGTGGGGCAAGTGGGGATTCTCTCAGGCGGCATGGGGGTGAACAATGTGTGGTTACTGTCATAGATGTGCTGATCAGTGGGGTTAAGGGAGTCATAGAGTGGGGTGAGGATAGAAGAGAGCTGGATAAGAGGGAGGTGGTCGACAACATAGCCAAACCCATTGGTGTGGAGCAAGTCTAGGATGGTGGTGCAGGCCTTGGTTAGGCCAAGTTGAATGGCAACTCCTCTGAAGGTCCCATCAATGTCCTGGTAGGAGTGTTGGGGGACAACATCATGGTAGAGGGCATTGAGGGAGGAATATCTATGGAAAAGAGTAGCTAGGCCACGTAGGGTGGCGTTATTCATAAATAAAGGATCATGTTCTATGGACAAGGTTAAGCGAATATTCAAAATGATGAAAGCATACAGCATGTTGTGTCATCCCATAGGTAAACACATGGAATGGACACAGTATGGGGGTAGCATTCATAGAGGGGGTCGGTAGGAATGACGAGAGAGGAGAAAAGATGAGGAGGAGGTGTGGCTGGCAGACATGTTGATGGTTCAGGTGGATGGGGGGAAGTCGGTGGGGAACCTGGCTTTATATGTTTGCAGGATGGTCTGTGCATTTTCCAAATTTTCCTCCGGCTCCCATGTCAATTCCGCTATTGGCCAGCCTTTCCACCAAACTAGGAACCAGAATGATCCACGTACCTTCTTGTGTCGCAAGATTTTTCCTACTTCAAACTCCGCTTCATCTCCATCGATGTCAGGTGGATCATATGTGAAATTTGGCCTGTGTTCAGGCATTTCATGATATGTCATAAGAAGGGAAGCATGGAAAATGTCGTGGATTTTCCAAGTTGGTGGTAATCTGAGTCGGTAGGCGAGGGGGGATATTACAGCTGTGATTTCAAAGGGGCCATATTGTTTAGGGAGGAGTTTTCTTGATTGGTTGGGGACATGGATGTTCTTTCCTTCTAACCACACCTTATCTCCTAGTTTCCATGGTGTAAACTTGGCATTTACGTGGGATTTCATTGCCTTCTGGGCCAGTTCATGGGCTGCTAGTGCCTCTTCTCGTGCCTTTTCTAGGCAGGAGAGTCGTCCATCGAGGGAATCAACAAAGGAGGGGCCAAGTAAGGGGTAGGAGCATGGTTCATATCCCATCATCAAGGAGAAGGGAGTTTTCTTGGTGACCAAGTGGACAGAGGAGTTGTGGTGAAACTCAGCCGAGGGGATTAACTCCTTCCATTGCGATTGGGTGTCGTTACAGAAGATTCGTAGGTATGTTTTGACTTCTTGGTTTACCCGTTCCGTTTCCCCATCGGTCTATGGATGGTAAGTGGATGAGAGGTGGATATCATACTGGAGTAGTTGGGCCAGTTCCCAAGCAAAGGCAGAGGCAAACTGGGGGCCTTAGTCGGAAATTACATGGTCATATAGTCTGAAGCAAGTATAGACTTTTTCATGGAAAATTTTCGCTACGCCTTCCACACTAATTGTTGAGGCACAAGGTGTCAAGATTACCCCCTTTGTAAGTCCATGGTCGATCATGACCATGAGAGCGTCAAAGCCCTGGACAGGGGGTAGACCAGTAACAAGGTCAACCGAGACTTGTTGAAATGGGCGGATACAGGAGGAAGGAAGTGGGGATAGGGGAGGGATGGTGGGGTGGGTGTTTACCTTGTTGGCCTGGCAGGCAGCACACCTGGAAACAAATCGACAGATGAATGCTGCGAGACCGGGCCACCAGTAGTTGTGGGAGACCAGCTCTGTCATGTGGAAGATGCCACCATGGCCTCTAGCAGGGGAAGTATGAAGGGATTGGATGAGCTCCTGGCGAGCAAAGGCAGGAATATAGAGGCATCCCTAGAAAAACAGTTTGTTGTCGCGGAAAACCCAGTTGTCAGGGCGAGAGCGGCCAAAAAGGGGTTGGGAAGATTCCATAGCACGTAGGGCAGACTGTACAAGGGGATTGGAGGTTGTGGAGGAGGTGATTTTCTCTATGAGGGCGAGGTCAAGGGTATGACTGAACATATTATCTGGTAGGAGGGTTACAGCCTGGTTGTCGGAAAAAGTGTCAATCCGGTCACAGCGAGAGAGGGCATCAGCAGGGCCCATGGAGGTGCCTGGGACAGGGGTAAATGTGAGGTCAAAGTCCTGTAAAAATAAGTGCCAATGAGCCTGTCAGCATGAAAGTTTGTGAGGGTCCCTAAAGTAAGCTAAATTCTTGTAATCAGTAATAATAGTGACAGGCAGCCCGGTGCCTTGTAGATAATGCTTCCATTCCTGGAGAGCATGCAGAACCACGAGGAGTTCTCGATTGTAAATATCATAGTTCCATTCTGCCAGGGAGAAGGTCTTGGAAAGGTATGCACAGGGGTGACAATCACCATTGTCATCGGTCTGCATGAGCACAGCGCCAGAGGCAATTAGGGATGCATTAGTCATGACGAAGAAGGGTTTGTGGAGGTCAGGGAGGGTGAGGACAGGAGTGGAGGTGAAGGCAGTTTGGAGACATCGGAAGGCTACTTCCTGGGCAGTGCTCCATTCCCAGGGTTGGTTTTTGTGGGTGAGGGTTAGGAGGGGTTGGGCAACAGTGGAGAAATCAGGGATGAACTTTCGATAGAAGTTACAAAACCTAAAGAAGAATCTGACTCCTTTTACATCTGCTGGGGCGGACCACTCCTTGATGGCATGTAGCTTGGCAGGGTCCATCTGGGCTCTCCCTTTTCCCACCACCATTCTGAGGTATTCCACTTTGTCTTTATCGAACTCACATTTGGACAGTTTGAGGCAAAGGTGATGGTCCTGGAGGCATTGAAGGACATGGAGTGTTCGCTTGTGGTGGGTTGTCAGGTCGGAGGAGTGAATGAGGAGGTTGTCCATGTAAATGAGGAGCCATCCTTCTGCTATCATATTTCCAAATGTGTCATTTATGAATGCCTGGAAAGTGGCAGGTGAGTTGCAAAGGCCAAAGAACATTACCGTTGGCTTAAAAAGTCCTTGAGGGGTGATAAAAGCAGCCTTCCACTGGTCCCCTTCTTTAATTCACACATTGTTATATCCCCATCGAACGTCAAACTTGGTGAAGATGGTCGAGCCTCGGAGTTGATCCATGAGGGTGAAGATAAGAGGAAGTGGGTAGGCATTCTTGACCATGTGTGAGTTGAGGTAGCAGTAGTCTTGGCAAGGTCGAACTGAGCCATCCTTCTTAGGTACAAAGAAGAAGGGAGAGGCCTGCAGGGATTTGGAGGGTTGGATTCATCCTGTCTTAAGGTGCTCCTCAATAAATGCATTGCATGCTTCAAGCTCTTTGGGATTGAGGGGATAAATGTTGGTGACTTTCAGGACAAAGGACTCATGGAGGGCTATGGCGTGGTCATAGGGGCGGGATGGCAGGAGATGGTTATGGATTTGTTCTTGAAAAACCTTTGTGAACTTTTTGGTCCACATTGGGAGGGTGACCTCGGCTTTTTGCACCTGTTGGGCGATTTCAGTGGCAAGCATTACCTTCCATAGTAGATGCTGGGCCCATGGTTCAGTGATATGGAAGAGTTTCTTTTTATATAGCTTCTTCTCGATCTCATAAGAGGAATCAAGGGACAGGGACTTGACCAGATACTGCTGGTCAGGTACCAAGGGGTGGTTGCGGGTGGGTGAGTATGCTTCTGGGGTAATGGAAACATGCCCTTGTTGCCAGTCAATGGAAGGGTTGACTGCTTTGAGCCAGGGAGTTCCCAGGATTACATTGTCTTTTCCAGAGGTGATGACAAAGAAATCTTGCTCCTTGAGGAGATTATCGATTATTAGTCAGAGGGTAGTCTTGTAGTGGATGAAGCCTCCTTGGTTCAACATTTCATCAATGTTTAAGGCACAGAGGGGTTGGGAGAGGCAAGTAATGGGGAGATCGAATCTCTTGACTAGGTCTGGGTGGATGAAGTCTCCTGTTGCCCCACTATCGACCAGGGCAGTTGTTTCAACAATTTGTGCTCCGTCTGGAGATAGAGAGATGGGAATATGAATCGATTTCTTGTCTCTATCTGCTAATAGTACAGGAGCAAGCCATATCGGAGAAGATGTTGACACTTTCCTCCACTTTAAAAATCCTCTTTATAAACTTTTGCTGCACTGAGTGGTTCCTGATCGGTGTCCTCATAGCACACTTTCAGTGCTCGGAGAATTTTGTTGCCATCAATCTTATTGGTTTTAAGATGATGAACATACTTGGCCAGCTTAGAGGGCTGGGCTTGGGTCTCTGGAGTAGTAGCAACTGGTGCTACTGATGCCACTCAGGCCTGTTCCAGGTTCCTAGGTGAACACGGAGGCGGGGTAGAAGTCGAGTTGTTAGGGCAGGGGTGGTTCTGAGTTGAGCATCCTTTTTTGTGACAGATAAAGCACAGACCTTTTCTCATGTGCTCTGTCCGTTGTACTGGCGTGAGTCGTACCACATTGACGTCCATGGCATTGGGGTTGCGGCCCTGACTATGGTTGGTTGAAAAAGAGAACCTGCCTTGGCATAACTCTTTTATCCTTTGCTGCTGCCCATGGAAGCGACTGGCAGCAGAGATCCATCCTTCCAATATGAGGGGAATTTCCCCCATCGATAGGACCATGGTTGACAGCTTCAGGTCCAGTCCTCCTGCAAACTGATCGATCAATGCGTTTTGATCAGTTATTCTTGCTTGCGACGCAGCCAGTTGAAATTCTGATACATAGTTGCAGAATCCATCTTCACTTGTCCCCTGTCGCAATCCTCTCATTTTCCTGCGGGTGCTCGCCTTCAAATCAAAGGGGAAGAAGGTCCTCTGGAAATCTTCCACCAGCTTCTCAAATGTCTTTTCTCGATTTGGGATGGTATCATTGTCAATTTTCATATACCAGTGTTCTATGAAAGCTGCATCACAACCTTTACCAATTTTGTTGATTGTTACCAGTACCCTATCCTTGGGCTCATAAAGGTCCTTGTTCATTGCAAAATAGGCCTTCATAGCCATGATCCATCAAGTAGCATCCTTGGATTCTTCCAAGAAGTTGTCAAGCAGTCCTGCCTTCAATTTGTGTTTATGCTTGGTAGTCAACATAACTCGTTCAGGGGGTGGGGAGGCAGGGGTAGAAGGAAAGAGCTCTTCATCAAATGGGGGGTTGGCTTGGATGGGGGATGGGGGTCTCTCTTCTTGGGGTGGTGGCGGAATGAAGGGTCAGGTGAAGGTATGGGGGGAAATGCAGATAGGACCAGGGGCGATGGGCGGTTGATTAGAGAAAGAGGAGGAGGACGTTACTCGTTGAGCTGGAGGTGCAGGAGGAGTATTGAAGAATGCAACAGTTGCTTCAAGAGTCTTTTCAATGCTTCGAAGGAATAAGGTGACTGGGTTGCTAGGGGCAGTGAGTTGGGGTGATGGAGAATGTGAGGGGGCACGAATAGAGTGCTTTGGGGTGGAGGAAATGTTGGGCAACGAGTTTGCTCCTTGGTAGGAGAATGGTTAGTTGACAAGCTAGTTCTTTTGATATGCACCTTGCGTAGGGCCTAGCTAAGTGTTCATTCAAGAGTAGAATGAAGACTCAAAGAGTGAGAGATACATGCTAAGGGTCTCACCTAGTGATCAACCTCATACTAGATGGAGAGTTCAGAGCAGGATTGAATTGTGTAGAACTAGCTTGGGTTTACAAACAGAGAAGGGCGCTACTTATACTAATGGGGGTCTGCGCACAAACCAAGGGGACACAATGGAACCTTACAACAAGAGTTCCATAAGGAGGGAAAAGCATCCAAATAGAGGTGAAACAATAAGTGGCCATGGAGATGCCAGGGAAGTGGGAAAGGCATTCCATCAGAAGCGGCATTCTAAGGGTGAGAAAATGAGAACTCAGCTATGGCCAAAGAACAGGGGTTGCTAGGGCAACCCAAAGGAAAATAAGTAATATCAAAGCAAATGTCCTCAGCATACTGCAATACCATAACACCTTGCAGGATAGCATTACTTGAAAACATTGGGTCACATTCAATAAAAAGAGTAAGATGAATATTTAGAAGGATGGAGGTGTACAACATATTGTGGTACCCCATAGGGAGGTGCATGGCTCTGATCTGGTAGGGTGGTAGGGTATGAGGGGTGGGGTGGTAGGAGTGTAAGGTGAAGAATGAAAAGGAGGTGCAACCAATAGACATGCTGGCTTGTAGGCAAGAGAGTGGTTAGACTAAGGGGAAGTCAGAGGAAAAGTGGTTCTTATACTCCTAGAGGATGGTCTGTGCATTCTCCAAGTTCTCCTTGGATTCCCATGTTGATTCTGAAATTGGCCAGCCCTTCCAAAAGATTAGAAAGTGGAATAATCCCTGTACCTTCTTGTGGCATAGGATTTTTCTGACTTCAAACTCTGTCTCATCTCCATTGATATCAAGTGGGTTATATGTTAAATTTGGACCATGTTCTGATGTTTCACAATATGGTGATAGAAGAGATGCATGAAACATGTCATGGATTTTCCATATTGGAGGAAGTCAGAGATGATAGGTGATGGGAGAAATGACCACTTCTATTTTAAATGGGCCATATCAATTTTGGACAAGCTTTTATGATTGGTCCAGGATTTGGAGGTTCTTTTCTTCTAACCATACCTTATTGCCAGGTTGCCAGGGGGTAAATTTCAAAGTTATGCATGATTTCATAGCCTTCTGAGTCAATTCATGGGCTACAAGCACTTTTTCTTGGGCTTTGTTGATGCAGGAGAGGCAGCTGTTGAGGAAATCAACAAATGAGGGTCAAAATGGGGGGTATAGTGGCTCAAATAAGTGTCCCAATGTTGGGCCATTTTGGAAAGACTTGACATTTGCAAAAGAACCAAATATATCAGCTCTAACCCTTGCAAGGTCATTAATAGCCCTAACTCCTACCCTAAAAATGAGCCCTTAGTCATGTGATTTGGTTGCCATGGCACTGAGATATAACATTTTCAAAATGACATGTCATTGGGACACTTATTTGAGCAACATTTCTATTCTGTAATTTTAGTACTTTGCATGCCCTCCCTTTGCCTTTATC
>JBBPQW010000477.1:0-19052 GCA_038092695.1 Boletus rubropictus
GCGCGGGCCCCCGGGGGTGCCGCGGGGCGGGGGCCGGGGGGGGAGGGAGAGGCGTAGGCAGGGTCGAGTAGACGCGCGATGTCGGCCTCACGAGATGAGGGGGAATATGGGCGAGACGATGGCGCGAAATAGTGGTGGGGGTAGAGATGTGACATGTGGCGCGTAGTGGGGGAAGGAGATCGGTTACGCCTTAGGCGATGTCGCAGAGGGGGTGGATACGAAGGAGACGAGCTGGATGCGGATGAGGCGCTATCGTAGACGAGTATCGGGGGAGGGCCGTCATCGAGGAGGGACGATGTGAGTGGGGGTGGCATGAGGGTACGAGGGGGAAGCTGGTGGCTTATAAAGGGCAGGGATTAGAATGGGCCGCGGTGGCAGTAGCAGAAAAGGGAGGGGGTGGGGAGGGACGTGAGCGGGCGGAAGAGAGCGGGATTATATACCATCGCGTCAGCCCTTGCCTTGCTTGACAAAGACAGAAACACACGAAACGCGCTCGGGCGATACAAGACGTCCATTTCAGACCCCGTGCGCAATCATGGCGTAAGCAGTCCACCCCATTGCCCAAATCGGGCAGCCCTCCACGGCCGCATCTCAGATCTGGCCTCACGTGCGGTCGTCCATCCCCATTGGCCGTCCGCTCACCACATCGGGCACGGCCGAACCTCCACCCTGCACACGTTCCAACCTCGAGTTCTGGGCATGTCATCGCAATCCGAACCGTTTCTTCTACGGCAATTCGTGTACGGCTCGGCCCACGTCGGCACACATCAATGGCTGACTCATCCATTCAGTTTCCCACGCCTTGCCTCGGTGTCTCGCATCTCCCGAACCTCCACGCCTTGCTCTTCGGGCTTGTTCGATCACAAGGTGGTCTTACCACGGGGGGAAACAACATGTCTACGCTTATCGATGCTGTCGTAGGACTTTCAGCATACGCGATAAGATCAGTCACCCCTCAGAGAATCCCGCTGCGCACACGAGGCCCAGCATCGTACGGGAATGCACGTCTCACGTGCGTCCACGCATGACCATCCTCCGAACATCCAGCCCTCCCTTTCTGGATTTCCGTGCACAGCCGAGGAACCTACAGGACCGGCCTCGGATATTCTCAGTCGTGAGCTATATCCGACGCATCGTGTCGATGGAAAGAGATTGCTGTGGACGGTTGCTGGAGGGCGTAGGGGTGAGTGTAATCTTCTCCCCACGCGAGGACGACATGGCGTCACGATCCTCTGGCCCAAGATCAGTCCAGGATCCCATCGATGTTCACGATAAGATGCCACATGTAAAGCGTAGTACGAAAGTCATTCATCGATCCCCCTTTCACAGCCTGACACCTGATTTGCCCGGCTATCCATTTTAGTTGGGTCCGGTGGGGTGCCTGTCCCCCAATGGCAAGATCGCACAGGCTTGCACCACAGGCGCTCTCGATCGCACTCATTGGCCCCTTTCGCAGAACACACCCTCCTCTCCACAGCGGGGCAAATTCGTTTATAGCTTGGACTCTTGAGAAACGTGTATCGGTTGCGGCGTCATCCGATGGCTCTGGAGCAAACGAGCCACTCGCGATATCCAAACAAAGCACACTCAGGAGCTACGCCCTTGCTCTATACTCATCCTTTTGTCGTTCCCAGCCCAGTGACGTTCGGAGGCCAGGCACATTCGAGAATTGGTCCGATGTTATCTTATCTTACCCTCCCTCTTTAATGACCGTGACCCATAGATGGTCATCATGGGGAAAATACCGCGACGCATTCGTTCGAACCCCGGACAGGCCTGTCTCTTTCTACCAATGGGGTATGATCCACGGCACGGGCCAGAGGATACGATCCACAGGAATCATATTTCCATGTCGGCCACTTCGGTCATTTATAAAATAGCCGTCTTCTGTCAGCATCAGTATCATGATGGCGGTGCCCGCCCAGACTGGTTTCAGTTCATTCCTTGCTTCGCGGAAGCTCTAATGGTCTTGCGTCGACTTGGAGAGCGCGTCGATGGGAGGCGATGCTGCCCGTCATTAACGTCTCGTTTTTGATCTGTAGAAGCGGGATTATAAATTCACGATGCACGGACACAATATGGTCGATTCATGAACGCCGTGATTCTCTCCTTCGTAAGAGACCCAGCCTGAGGCTGCAATCGACAAAGGACGTGGTGATCGAGAACGTGCGGACCCGATGAAGTCGTCACGAAACCTGTGCGACGTCGCAGTGGCAGTACCCATGTTTCATTTAGAGAACGCGTCGGAGAGATGCCGAGGTGATGACTCGACTGAGGCCCGCGCAATCGGCCATTTGATAGACACCCAGACGATCTGAGCAATCATTCGTAAGCGGGATCACGACGAGCAGAACGCTTAGAAAGAAACTTTACCTGGAGTCATCGGGGATTGATACTCACCGATACGGTGTAGGTCCCCCCCCCCGGAAAAAAACACCTTCCGTCTCTTGACAGAACGACTTTGACCGGTGAAATTTCTGCGATTATTTTGATGAGTCACCGGGGAAAGAAAGCCCGGCGACCTGATTTCATTTCGGTAATCTCCAGTTCTAGCACCACAATCGATGGCGTTAACGCTGCCCGAAGCACTACATAGCATTGGCAATATAAGAGCTCTCTGTTCAAATCCCCGTATCTTGGCATTGAAACGTACCCCCTCAATCAACTGAGCCCACACGCCGGCAAAGCGTCAAACTTGTAAAACCACCCGATAAAAGGACTACCGATGGTAAGGCGATTCGGCATCTTCGCTACCAGTGACGGTAATCCCACTCGCTTCCAAGTAGGGTCGCCACTAGTCACCATGGCGTAGGCCAGATCGCGACCCGGCTCACCATGCGGCCATCGATAACCACCACGCCAAAACGTGACGCATTTCATCGAACCCGCCAAAGATTGGAGATTGGCTCGCTGAGCGAGAATGAATGACGACGTGGGGAGGGGAGGGACTGTAACGTACACGGCGCATGCCCATACACCTGATTTGATGTATGTGAAGGGACTGCGTGTCAGCACGTTCATTTCGCGAATCTGATTCGATGGCGGATACCCAATCTTCGTTGAGCCCTTGCAAACGCTCTCCACGAGGGGCGACGAGGTTGCAGCGCTGCGTGTGCCGCGCTGTGCCAATATTAGTGTGTCCGGCGCGCCGTAGCCTCATGGTGTTAGCCCCTATTACAGTCGTGCGGAATCTTGGTCGGAGGGACGATGTGGCGTTCACATCTCTTTATATCCGATTTCATGTTCGCTTCGAATGTGCTAGCCTGTCCGAGGCGAAGCACAGGGGCCTCGAGCCATTCAAGTGAGCGTTGTCCCGATCGAGGATCACGGTGTGTTCTATTCCGTGAGCGAGTGCCAGTGGATCCTGGGCGCTCGCGAGGATCTGCTGGACTACATCAAAAAAGTCGTACCACTCGTCTCTGGGCCCAAATCTGATCAGATTCGCCACGATAACGCTCGCGATGATTCGTCTTGGGCCACCTTGGATTGCTGTCTGTTGGGTGAGACTTTGGCTTGGAGCCAAGACCGTGTTGTCGTGCCAAAATCAACCGGCGGTTGGTGACAATAACATCCATAATGTGAGTGTGGGGCTTCTTTCCTTCCTGATCGCAAATGAAAAACTGCAGGGCTCTAGTCGGTCCTTTCACTCCAACAGACCATTTTCCTTCTGACCCTCATCTCGAGCGGAAACGTAAAAGAGTCGGTGGACTATCGCTCTCTCTTTCTCTCTCGCGGGGTTTTCGATTCGATTAACATCCAGCCATCGTCTGTCTCTCGCCCCTGAGGTAAGATCACACGACCTAGGCTTATCATGACTGCAAGGAGGTCGGAAGACGTAATTGACCGTCTGCATCTGGAGAAAGCCATTGATGACCAACCACCACCATACATATATGACATGCCAACGAAAAGGTCGTCACCTCTTCCCTCGCTTCCGCCACAATTAAACCCCATCGTCTGCCCTGAAGAGAGTAGATACCCATCGAGCCTGTCAGGGACGGGCTCACATGTATACGTATGTGCCAACAGTTATTCCGCTGTCATACAAAATTCCCTGACCCTGCCGTGCATTGTTGCGATTCACAACTGTGACAGTCCGCAGCTATCCGGGCACGTCCCACTCCAAGTCTCAATTCAAGCTGAGAGCACTACGAAACTCGGACGTCAGGCATTCGCATACAGCTCTCCGAAACCTCACTGGACTGAAAACCCGCCTCCGTCAGCCCCGGACGTCGCTGCATCTCTATCGTCCGTGGAACTTTTTCTTACCATGCCAATCAAACGTTTCCAGGTTGGCTGTTCTTCATTTTAAACCCGTCCTTGGTCTTCACTCTGTCTCACACATCACTTGAACCTCCCAGGCCCGCCCTGACTCCAACATTCAAATACTTGTCCACATGTGCGTTCTGGCTCGCCTCGAGTTATCCGCATTGCGTCTGTAGTCCCATCCATTTTGAAACGGGGTTCACCCTCTTGATTATCGTAGGTATCCGCTGGTGTCGCTTTTTACACTGAGCATGACGTAGTAGTGAACTTGAGCTGCTTGCTACTATACACTCAACTGGCTACATGTGTGCGTTGATGAATCTGGTGAGTTGGCTTCTGATCACCTTCACTACTTGAATCGACTGCCACGTGTCATTCACCCAGGGATGATAGAAAAGATTGTCCTCGTATTATTACATGGTAACTGGTAGTCATGTCTTGATCGTACCGACACTCACGCTTATCTCCGTGGTGAAGTACATCATTTGTTTCGTATCCGCCTCCTTATCGACGTCTCCGTCCTGCCCACAGGGCTTTGCTGTCTCGGACCCGCTGACAGTTCGCGATGACGTGGAGAACGACTGGCGTTTCTACTGTCGCTTGCAATAGTCAAACACTTCATGTACGTTATAGTACAGATTTTGGGACTTCTCGAGTGCTCGGACTGTTCCAGGAATTGGGTGCGAGCTAGGTGCGACTGAGTCAGCCTCGGAGGACGAACGTGCGATCAGCTCATCACTTACACTAGTGCCAGCGCATGTCCAAAGCTTCGTCGACTGGTATGTTTGCTCAAGTTCCTTATTCCGTGTGCGATGCGTTCGTACACTCCTTTTACTTTTATCTCTTCCATTAGCGAACACGAACAAGTATGGTTCAGGGATGAACGTACCTGCAAGGAGAACATTGAGAATGGAACGCACTTCACCGACCGATGGAATTAAATGGTGGTGCGATCCTGAAACGCAGCTGCGACTGCGACTTGGGCTGTTTCGCGACGTTGTCTCCGCGGTTGGTTTCCCCCGGAGATGTGCCTGCCCATGTTCGTCTCGGTGCCCGTTAAGTTGGATACGATGATACGAAACGTCTCCGGTTACAGTGTGGCGATCGGGAGAGGTGTCGAGGCGAATGCCCCTCACGGTACAGTGGGAAGATGAAGGTACTGAATACGGAGTCTGCCAATCTTCCGCGAGTGCACCCATGATTGGTTCAAAGGTCAAATCGGACGCTAGTATCTCACAGAAGGAGACCGTCTCTGTTCCTCCTTAAGTAGCGGCAATAGTGTACTGCATGTCTGCTCAATTAACGTTAGGATCTCGTGTCGTGGCCGACCTTGCCCAACTCAATGTTGAGATGGAGGGGATACGTCACATATGGAGGCCTTCCAAACGGATGGCGTGCAGGCCAACAATCTCTCATGGTATGCTGTGATATAACCGGAGTTACCAAAAACGGAAAGTTGGTGTGCCCATATTTGATCGAGAGCTCTCTCTCTCTCTCTCACACATACCGTATCGTTTCATATCCATGCCATAGGTCGACTTCGAGGTGATTTCGGTTCGCACAGTACATCATTACGAGGTTTGTTAATTAAAAGCTCCGAGTGCCAACCTGGCCAACGTTTGCATGCCATCATGGTCTCGGTGGCGTTCCTGGCAGGGTCAGCGCCGCGGACGTTTGACGTGGTGATTCCAGATTCTTCACTGCAATATGATGATGATGATGATGATGATGATGATGTCCGGCCCTGGTTGGGTATCGACTGTCACAATCGATACCGACCAAGACCAGCTCAACGTGCGCACGTCCACACCGAGCAAACAACGACCATATCGCAAGGCCAGCGTTCGCATACAAAACGCACAGAGCACTAATCTATGTGCTGGCAATGCCACCACGCTCCATGTGCCAGTTGCTGCGGAGGACGAAAGTTGGCATCGGACTTGAGGACCACAACAGACAAGTACGATTATCAGCAACACTGCAAGCAAAAGGAGATATCCCGAACCCAATTTTCTTACACATGGACTATTACGAGGACGTCCCCAAAGCGACGTGGACCCGCCACTTGTCATAATGACCCACACATTCGTACTCCGTTTCCGTCCGACACGATTGCTCGTGGAAAAAATAATAAATGTACCACGCTATGCGTGTGGTTCAGAGCCCCGGCCATCGCTGGAATGGTTGCTGGTAGCCGATGGTCCTGGGTGGTCCCGACCACTACCCGTTTCACTGATGCCGGCTAAAGAAACCCGGATGGCTACATGGTCTGTGGGCCATCATGACCCTGTGTTGAGTGGCGCCTGGGGTTAGAACAGTCTCCGGAAGAGATTGGGAGGGGTTTACACGCTCGTAAGTTCACATCAGGCTATCAAATTGCCATATGTCGCGAATAAGAGACCATCAGATTGGAGGGGCTAGCCTTGTAGTGGTGAGCGTAGGCAAGGTCGTTGGCCAACCTTGGTGTGTATCTGTCTGGTTTGAAATCTGGAGTGGTTCCCGCTGGCATACCTTGGGTCTTGGAGTTGGTCCTCTGAATCCTAATAGTACGTACTCGCAGGATCAACCACAGGAAGCTGCCAGCGAGTGTGTTGAGCTGTGACATAGACTGGAACGTATAAGAGCTGCTACTAAGTTCAGAAACAGGCTGCAAGGTTGTTTTGTTTCTTCACTGATCAGATTCAGAGCATGTGCTGTGCTTATGTAATCATCAGTACTGGGTGACTACTTAGAGTATTCTACAGAGTGTTCACTGTCCTCATCAGTGCCATTTTCCCAAGGTGATGACTGTAATGTAAATGACCATCTGCAACAAAGACAGTATAGACACATTCGTCGCAAGGGGGCTTTCATACAGTTCTTTGATCATAGATACACAGGAAGCTCGTCTACTAAGAATTGAGGCAGAGTAGCTATTAATATCATAGAGGACGGCCAGAGAATTCCCGTCGTGGATATCGTTTACGATTGCTGTTACGACCTTCGAATTGGATGCCACAACGGTAGCTTGGCGTCTTAGGGCGGGCTGAAATAACCGTTATCGGTTTCGGTCTCGGATGTTTGATCGCTTGCAGCCTCGAAGGAATTAGAAAAATGCATTGCATTTACGTTCAGTCAAGCAAGTAGATCTACCCCGTTTTATTTTTCCGAAATTCTCTAAAATGAAAACGTACTTGATGAGTAAACAAGGTAAATAGAGCGCTACGAATGTTGGTACAACATTGCGAGATACATGAGTGAAATTCCAAAAGAAAGAATAACGCATTGAACAGATAACTTGACGGTACCTCGGAACGTGATCAAGCACCGGATTTCGTTTTTGGTCTCAAGGTAGGGTGCAGAACCTGTTCGTGCAGGGCCTTGCCGGCTGGCACCTGGCAACGAATCAGTAAATTGTGAGTAAAACCAAGTCCAAGGACGCACCATTGGGTATACATGCTCGTTTGTCTCTACCATGCATTCCAACAGGACGGGTTTCGATTCATCATACTCAAGGAACTCCTTCATCTTGGCAGGTAGGTCGTCTACATTGCTACACCGGATTGCATGGACACCCATTGCCTTGGCGAGGAGGACAAAGTCGGGGTTTGTCATCCGTGTGTGGGAATGCCGAGCCTCGTAAAAGAGATCTTGGATACAGCTTGTGAGCCACCGCTTCTGTGTCCGGTCCCAAGAATGACCATACCTTGCCATTGTAACACCATTCCTTGGAATTCGTTGTTCAAGACAAGCACCTTTACACCGATGTTGTGTGAGGAAGCAGTAGCGAGTTCCATGGCAGTCATGCTAAATGAAGCATCACCGTCGATATCAATCACAGTTTTGTTTGGCGCAGCGACTTTAGCACCGATGGCAGAAGGCAGACCAAAGCCCATTGTCTGAGCACACAAATTCAGCATTCGAGAGAGAAAGACCAAAAATAACACGCACACCGAGCCCGCCGGAGGTAATCATGGAACGTGGTGTCCTCCATCTATAGTGCTGAGCTGCCCACATCTGGTGTTGACCTACGCCAGTGGTGATGACCACTTCCTCCTTTCTATGAGCTGTCTGCTTGTCAAGCTCTTCGATGACTTCTTGGGGCTTGATAAGGGCACCGGGACCAGCAGTCTTCACATAGGTGAAAGGATACTTCCCTTTCCACTCTCTGATGTTGGCGAACCATTCATTGCGCGGCATTGATCGGATCAAAGGGACGAGAACGGCAAGATTCGACACGACGTCACCTAGAATCGGGATAGAGGCGTCGACGACTTTGTTGATATTCTTTGGTTGAATCTCGAAGTGGATGATACCGCCGCGACCTTGTGCCGCTGCTGCACGCGCAGCAGGCGCAAACGTATCGACCTTGCCCGTAACACGATCATCGAATCGTGCACCAAGAGCAATGATCAAATCGGCATTTTGCATTGCAAGGTTGGCATAAGCCGAACCGTGCATACCGAGCATGTGCAGGCTCTTTTCGTTGGTCTCGTCGAAGGCGCCGAGGCCTTGCAAAGTGGTAGTGACAGGAATGTTACCTTGCTCAGCAAGCTGGGCAAGTAACTTGGGTCCCATGGGAGAGGACAGAACTCCATTACCGGCATAGATGATTGGTCGTTCTGCCTGGTTGATCAGACTGGCTGCTTGTTGGATGAGGACGATATCAGTCGGGGAGGCGATGGGATTCGTAGGTAGGGTGTGAGATCCAGAAGTGGTGACTTTGAAGGGAAGAGGTGTGCGGAGAATGCCAGCAGTCACATCCTTTGGAAGGTCAACGAGAACCGGGCCGGGACGGCCGGAAGTAGCAATCTTGAACGCTTCATTGATACGGCGGGGTAACTCGGTAATATCCTTGACCATGACATTCCACTTGGTGCAACTTCTTGATATACCCACAATATCAGCTTCTTGGAATGCATCGGAACCGATGGCTGAGGTAGCCACCTGACCGCAGAACACGACGAGAGGGACACCGTCAGAGAGGGCGTCTTGCATGGGTGTCACGACATTGGTCGCCCCTGGGCCGGACGTGACGAGGACCACACCAGGCTTTCCAGACACGCGGGCATAACCTTCAGCCATGTGGCCCGCGCCCTGCTCGTGGCGAGGGAGAATGAAGTCGAAGTGATTGGAGTTATATATGGCATCGAACACTGGCAAGATGGCACCACCCGGGTAACCGAATACGTGCTTTACGCCATGGTGAAGCATCATCTCGTGAAATATCTGTCCCCCAGACATGCCAATAAACGAGTGGTCAAGAGCGTGTACACTGGTGCGCGACTCCAACGGCGCAGGAAATGGGACATTGCTGGGGTTGGATCGACTGCTGCAGCTGGTGAGCGCCTTGGCAAAGAATAGAGCAGTTGGAATGGATTACATGGCCGGTGCTGGGATAGCGCTCCTTGGAGAAGACTTGCTCAAGTTTCTGGCATGGTCTCTGACTCTTGATTTGGCGTCCACGAACGAGGGTGAGGAGACCGTGGATTTTGAGCGCGTGAAGCACACAGTCATGGCCGACTTTTGAGCACCTGTAGTGCGTAGAGTTGCATTGATAGACATGGCTACCATCACGAAGCGGTCGAAGAGGAGAAAATGAGTGTCAAATCGCGAGCTACATTTTCAGGGAGCTGTTATCGAGTCACGCTGACATTTCTTCGGCCGAAGCCCAAATGCGGTCATGGCCGAAGAGTCCGATCCTCCCTTGGAGTCGATCTACAACGCGAGCGCAATATCGTCCAACCTTGCGTTGCCTGTACTGAACTTGGCACTTCGTGTGGGCCTCACGGCTCACCCTCTGGCTCTGCAATCCGGAGAGACTTGGAGAGCGCAAGACAAGTCGGGTCATGTTCATTTGGTGGCAGTGTCCCTCACGCCGGAAGGCCTTCAAACCTCTCGGGATCCTTCCTTTCCCGCGAGCAGAATGTCGTCGATAGCAGCTCAGTTTGTGAGGTATGGAAAAAAGGTATAGAAACGACACTTTTTCGCCTCTCGTATACCAAAGAGGCCGTTCCAGGTCGTCGCTATCGGCAGAAACTACACCGAGCATGTCAAGGAGTTCAACAATCCTCCCCCGAAAGAGCCGTTTTTCTTTCTGAAGCCCACAACGAGCTATCTTCCTTCTGAAGGGCAGGTCGAGATACCCAAAGGTGTACTCGCTCACCACGAGGGCAAGTTGCTCATTCGTTTCAGTCAGTTTACACACGCTATCCTCTGACTGGCAATCAGTGGAACTCGGTCTCGTGATCGGAACAGGCGGACGGGACATATCGCAGGATGCTGCTGAATCTCACATTGCTGGATACGGTGGGCGAGGATTCCGACCGAGCTGAGCGTGATCCTGATCCGCCGTTTTCTTAGCGTTGGCGGTCGACATGACTGCGCGTAACATGCAAAACGACGTCAAGAAAAAAGGCCTTCCCTGGTCTGCAGCAAAAGGCTTCGACACATTCACTCCCATAGGGTCGGTCTAGCCCTCCGTGCGCCCTTATTTGTACTAACAGCTTGCAACCCAGGAAATTCATACCAAAGTCGTCGATCTCGGATCCTCATGACCTCAGGCTCATACTCAAGGTGGCGTCATTCGGGGCCCTCCGTGGAAGGGGCTCACAGCGTATTTTTCCATGACAGGTCAACGGTGCAGTCAAACAGGATGGCACCACCAGCGACATGATTTTCCGCATTCCGAGACTCATTGAGCACATTTCTTCCATCATGGCGTTGGAGGTTTGTCATGGATGTACTTTGGTACCCTGCTTTACTGACTGTACTCGATGCTCGATCCATACTCACAGGAGGGCGATCTTATCCTCACCGGGACTCCTTCAGGTGTCGGCTCCGTTATGCCTGGCGACACGGTCGAATGCACACTGGCTGAATGCCATGGCAAGACTCTCGATCAATTGACCTTCACAGCCGTCTCAAGGAATGAAGGGTATCGATTCAAGCTATAGTGTCAATTGTACTCGTCCCTGTCTCTCGAACAAAGAACAAAATTATAATACCAAATGGTACAGTCGCGCAGACAACAACAAAACGCAACTTAAGGTATACTATACTATGATACGGAAAGCACAGGTTGCAGGCGTGGCTCAGGAGTCCCACGCTTGTTTCCTTTTTTCAAAATGGTCGTTAACTTCGTCTAGCGATATCGTTTGCAAACCATTTGTTGGTCTGCTCCCGTTGGCGTTCCCAAAATCATCCCCTTCAGACTCCCCCTCTGTTTCTGAGTTGCTGGCAAACGTCCAACTTCCGGCGGTGGGTGTGTGCTCGCCATCCTTGGGGCCGTCGGAGTCACCGGACTGAAAATCACCGAAATCGAACGAATCATCCGATGAATACGAAGAAGAGAATGACGACGACGTGAACGTAAATGGATCTGGCGAGCTCGCTGCGGCAGAGTCAGAGAAAGGGCCAAAGCCATCATCCTAAAACATCCAAGCGTCAACGAGCGTCTGATTCCAGTGAACGAGACGAACGTCATCATAGTTATTAACGCCAAACGGGTCATCCGAGAGCGCTTCTTGGAGAGCGCCAGAAGTGGAGGGATTAAACGTATCCTACAATTATTCGTTCAGGCAGGCAGGCTCAGGATAACAAAACCAGGTAATGGAACCCACCTCAAACCGAGATAAACTCTGCCTATTGTTGTGTCGACGAATATGTGGGGGATTTCCGAGGTCGAACGTGGACTGCGCTAGCCACCCGCCACCATCTTCATCATCTTCGTCGTCGGACGCATCCGACGTGAGATACTCTCCCGAATGGAGCTCCTGCGTCAAGTAACGCGCAAACTGAAATACGAAGGTAAATCAAGGTCACATCAACACCAAAGGACCAGTGGGAATATACCTGCGGTGGTTCAGTACCGTGGTCCTCATCATCTGCCATCGGTGTGGGACCAAAGTCGGCACTTGTCTCTCGACTCAGTCGCGTGGCTGTCGTCCTTTTGAATTCCCCTTTCATCCCAGAGCATTCGTTCACCGGTACAGCCGCCGTTTTGATATCCTCCTCATCCACCGCCCACCGACCTCCCGCACGTGGAAGCATGCTGACGGCTGGCTTCCCACCACCAAGCAGGCTAGTATCGCGCGTCTTGGTTTCTTTGTATCTTCCCGTCACGTAGTCATTCCATGCAGGCTGTGGTGCAAACTGTTCGATGATCTGGCGTAGATCGAGAGGAAAGTGTTCAAGAGCGGTGATAACGTCCTCCGCCATGAGCGTGAGGTGACCCATGTATCCCAACCGCACGCCGTTGGGCCTGGAGCTGGAAAATGTCGTCGTTACATGGTATAATTCTAGACTGAGATATGAAGACTTGCCTTTCTCCATCGTTCTGTTTTTGTCCATCGACGATGCGCTGCATCAATCGGGCATCCCTGAACAGTGCAATAGTTAACTCGCGATTTAGACCACCATCGACCCTGCCCGTGAGGACTTGGTGGATGAAATCGTAGACGACGCTGTGCAAGAAGTTATTCCAAGGAAATTCAAAGAACAGGTCCTAAGCAAACAAGGTCAAATGATCGAAACGAGCAAGGTTGGTGAATCCTTACCAATAGCGTCGACAACACAGACGAGTCCAAAAAGCACTGCTTCATCCTTTCACCGACGGGAATTTCTGGCATCGTGCCCAAGTTGGTCGATCGTCGCGAATTTTGACGTGATGGGGTCAATGTCGCTTGTGAGCTTGCATCCCGCGGGCTAAGAGGACTAAGACTCCCAGAACCCCGTCGGGAGGCAGTTTTCGTAGCGTGTTCGGAAGAAGATGGGGAAGCCGTCGTTTGCGATTGCTCCGCCTGCGAATCATCTTTGTTATGAGAGTGACCTCTCGGAGATTCATCATCCATTACGATTTCCTCCATAACATCGTCGTCTGAACTCCCTGGGTCCTCGCTCATATCATCGTCCGAATCCAAGAGAGAGGATGCGCGCGAAGGGTTCGTGATCGGGAGTTCCAAAGCCGGTTCAACTTCATCACGAGGTTCGTCAGATGGCTCGCGTTCGCGCTCGTCCGAAGAGCCTAATGCGATCACGCGAGCCAGCGTCTCCAAAGCCGCCAGTCCGCCTTGTAACCGACCCTCATTATCGTAGAGGTGATCGTGTTCCGAGTAGCGGTTTAGGAGAGACATATTTGAACAGTGAAGAAGTTCGGCATATAATTCGCAAATTCGATACCGCTCGAACGTAAGAGGCCGTATGAGACCCACGGTAGTCGGCACGAGCCCTTGCTGTACGGGTTAGATGTGAACCAGTTATCGTAGGGAAACATCAGGACAAACACACCAAAGAGCGAGGTTGACGTAGAAACCGTTGGAAGTCAGGTAGTCGCTCGCACATGATCTCTAGTAGCGGCCCGAGATTGACAACTCCCATTCGGTCTACCATTTCCTTCATAGCTGCCTCCAGCGTTTCCCGCGCATTCTCCGCACCCTGGAGCTGTTGTTGGACTTGTATCAGTCGATTCCGCAGCGTATGAAATAAATAGGGTTCAAAGTAGTCCGAATTGTTCTTTCTGATAAGTTCAATGATGACGGATATCGAATGGATGACAGATGATGTCGCGGAATGTCCATTAGGAGGCTCGGCAGGGGCAGCAGTATTGTCAGTACTGTCACTCCCCAAGGCTTTGACAAGAGGTTGATCAGCCTCAAATTCATAAAGAATGTGCCCAGCCAGCGTGGAGATACTTTCCCCATGAGCCAGTTCTCGCGCGAAACGATTTGACGCAGGGCCATTCTGAAGCCCTTCGGTCAAACCAGCGCCAGGTGAGGGGGCAGCCATGGAGATGATTCCCTTGATGAGTTCGGACACGACAGTGTGCATATCGCTGGAATGGGAAGGAGAAAGTAGATCTATTAACCTTCCCATGAGCTGCTCTGAAGATAGCCACTGGGTACCGACGGGGGGTGAGTGACTGCGCACAAGAGTGCATATAAAAGCATACTTCGAGGACACCCGCTCCGCCCGGATGCTCGTCTAGCTGAATAATGCGAACAAGCAAATCCACTATCGAAGGGGTCTCGACATGGCGAAGTAATCGGTCCACGACGGATGGTTGAGATTGGATAAACGCAAGCATCTACAACGGAATTTGGCAACAAGCGGAATGGAAAATGCAAGTCGCTACCTACCTCTGCGGGTTTCTTGGTGAGAAAGACGGCGTTGATCTTTGCAAAATACGAGGCCATGACCATTTCCATCTTCATGTCCTCGGGCGGCCGGTCAAGGACGGTCTCCCAGAACGGGGCGAGAAGCTCCTCACTGTGGTTCACGCAGGTCTCCACGATAGACCAAATCTCGCTGCAGAGTACTTCGGTAGCAACATATGGGTACCTTTGCGCTATCAGGCGTCAACAAAGACTCGATTGAACTTGTCACGCACTTGAATCGGCCTCTCTCCTCGCCACCCTCGATCTCGCCAGTGACATACCCTAACAAGCGCTTCAAAACATCGACGCGCTGGAAATAATCAATGAGTCTCGTATTTTGAGATTTACATTCTTGCAGCAAATCGTCCTCGTCCAGTATGGCTTCCAGCGAGACGTCGTCCTTGTCCAGGAGACTGTCTATCGCAGAGGTATTATGGAAGCCGAATCTGTGCGAGAGCAAAAATCGTCAGACCGTGGTTATCGACTGGAATATAATGAGATACCTCCAGAACATGAAGCCAGACGAGCGTTGCTTGGATTGTGAGAGGTTGAGGGACGAGCTAGTAAATAGTTGAGGCGAGTTACGAGACTTAGACTACGCGCGTCCAACCAGCCAGTCGACTACGAGATTGCCTGGATTGGAAGTCACAGATCATGCTCTGCACCCGGCCTTCACTCAGACGACATCCACAAACTAGCAGCCCCTGGGCCTGATCTCCCAAATGTCCACGTCAAAGTATATTATTAACAAAGATATCCTATCGTAAATTCCGTGTATATAAAAGGGTAGTCCGGTACCTCAGAACTGCGGATGCCATGTTAGCCGACTACACCTGAGCGTAGGTCAGGAACTCACCCGAATCTGATACGACCCACTTGCTTTAGTGAGATAGCGCACCCATTTAATACTGTGATAGTTGCTTTTCTCGAATACCTTCAAAAAGCGGACAGTCAGCCCAGACGCTGTCAACATCAGGACCTGGAAGTCGACGTCGATTGGCGGCCGGGCCCACACTTGTCGAACCGTCGTGGAAGTGAGTTCAGCGGACGCCGTGAACGTGCACTCTTGGCCGCCCTGTATCCGGGGAATTCTGATGCGCAACATATTAACCTCGCTATCGCACGAATGGTACGACTTGACATACTTCCAGATCACGACATTTTCCGCAGGGACGTACTTGGCTTTACCGTTAGCGACTTTGCAATCTACGGTCGTCGTGTTCAGCGGAGTTGGTATTCTGAGCACAACATCGGAAGCGGAGAGTTTACTGCCGAAATTTGCCTTGATAGAGACCGTATAGGAAACTTGTGTGGTACCGATTTCGTTGACAGTAGCAATTATGCGCAGTGGAAGCTTCACGTTCGACGTTGCCCTGTACCTAAGCGGACAAGGTATTCAGGTTCGATCTCAAAAAAAAAAAAAAGGTCGCCGCTCGCCTCATAAGTTCAAATTCGCCATCGGGTGGGACGAAGCTGATAGTTCGACTGGAATCAAATTCATCAAGGCGGACACATTGGTGGAATCGACAATCGTCTAGCTCCACACCATCACCTCCACCGGCACCGCGGTCATGTTTATCAATGACCAACTTATCATTGAGACCAAACTTGCACTCAGGTGTGCCGGATAAATAAGCCCGCATTTGTATGTGGCCGTCGACATCCGCGCGGAGTACGGTCCCTGTAGTGAGAACCTGAGAACACTCGATGGAACATGAGTTCGTGCATCTGACCTTTGGCGCTCATGCTGAGGTTCACTATCTCCACAACGTCAACGAATGCTTCGTTCTTTTTGTACTTGACGTCACCACGTCGCCAATTCGTCGCGCCCGTTGCTTGTACGGTGATCTTCGCAGACTCCTCCTTTAGCACGAAGTGAACTCGAACCCAAATAAAGTACAGAAAGAGCATACGGCGGCACGGGGGGTTGACATGACACTCTCCGTTGTGATATAGCTCTTCAGCGTATCTATTTCGCTGTTTTGGGGATAACCAAAGTCAATGATTTCTGAATCATGCTTCGTGAGGTAGGAACGAAATAACACATGACATAAATCATACCATCTATCAATTCATAGATCAAGACAAAGTTATTCTTAACGGACTCCTCGTCAACTTTCCCAAAGTATGATTTGGCAATCGTGATGAAGCGGTAGCAGTACTCGAATACGAGGGCGGCATTGGCGTTAGTCCTGAGCAGATCTTCGGGTCAAGGTGGTACATAAAGGAACCGTCTGACTTACTTGGTGACAGCTACAACATAGAGATTATTGACGCGGACGTGAAAAAAGCTTGTGGAGCCCAACGTGATTATAGGTGACCGCACATCACTGTTGGACACGACCTGAATGCGGAATACATCCGCTATTGAACGCCTGAAAGGAATGGCTTGAATAACCAAAACAAATACGGGATGAGGGAGAAATCGCACTTGAAATCTGTCCGATATAAACGAGAAATCAAGACCTGGATATAGAGACCAAGGTCAATACTATAGTGTTATCCGCGAGACACACAGCGACCAACCTCCCCTTTTTGGTTGAAAATGAAGAATGCCTTGAAAGCACGTGAGCTTCTATTGCCCTAGCTATCTCTTCTGGGTGTCTTGACAACTCACCGAGATCATAGTGTTAGTCAAGGGGACCTGTGTCGTGGAAGGAGGACGTCTGGTCATCCGTTACCTCGACCCCCAATCATGGGGGTTGCAGCGATATTTGGAATGCATCATGTCCACTTGGACTCGCAACGTGAGCTTGTTGTCAAACTCTTCCACTAAATACTTCTGACTCCTACACAGTGCGATGCTAGGAGGATACGGGGCACCCGCGCGGTCCAAACCCAGGTATGTGAGTGTAAAATTGACCATACTCCCATCATCGCAATAAGCTCATTCGCAAACGGGTTGAATTTTTGAGTGAGATGATCCCTCACATTACGCCGATTGAGTGATTCAATCATCTCGTAGCTAGCGTATACAATCAAACCAGGGTCAACGTTAACAAGATGACCGCGAAAAAGAAATCGAGCCTAATTATCTTTCGATGCAGACTTTCAATTTGGCGTATGGCGGTGCGACCATCTCTTCGTACCGCCCTATGGTATCGTAAGTGTTGTTCCCTTTTGTTTCCTCACTAGGATCTACCAGGTTAGTCGCTGATCAGGTTTCCGAATTCAAAAGCATCTAGCGTCAATGCCTGCTGGAGTCCAATGGGATAGTACGAACAGTCTATTTGCTATTTGGATTGGTATCAGTAATGTCAGAAACTCGTTTGGCTGGGCAGCTGTTTCCCAAAGCCGTTACCGGGATTCATCTAAACTTTGATGCTTTAACAGACGAACATTACTCAATCACAGCTCTGCGGACCGGCTCTTCTCTCAAATATAACAGCGGTTCACTTACAATTCAGGGGCTCGTAATTTCCTGTTCTTGATGGTACCGCCTACGAACCGTGCACCACTCTTCCTCGAACAGGGCTCGCAAGCAACGCCACAAATGGGTTCCTCATCACCAGCCACAACGTCCGATTGACGCAAAGCGCGCGTAACTTCCGGGGAAGTCATGCAGATCTCGGCGGCGTCACGGTCTTCGACACCCAAAATACTTGTTAATAAGTGGCGGACGTCCGGATTTGTGAATGTTATTGGGTATGATGCTGTGTACATCTGCTAGTGCATATCAGATTGAGGACTGTGCCCTTGCATTCAGCTACTTGTGAGTTGCTTTAGCATTTGCTTGAGCCCTTCAACTGATCGGACGACTCACTTGGCTGAATACACTCCACTGTTACGAGTAAGTGCTTTCACGTACCTTGGTACCTCGGTTTGCTAAGATCCTTGTAATTAGCATTTCGGCCAAGGTAATATCTATTGCTCTGGCTGGCTATCCTGCTACCCAGATCCTTACATAAGTAGAAGTGACTTTGCCATGTCAGTCCGGGTTCGAAATGGATATTGGATGCAAGGTCCTTGTTCGTGACTCGGTGCCGTTGAGCAGTGAGATGCGTCAGCGTGTCGATGACAGAAGGTACTAAACGTACCGATGCGTCTCAATGCAACCGCCTCGAGGTACCGCGAACCTTCGGTCCATCCTAGTCGCCACTTGTCGTGTGTAGCTGCCCGCTCAGCTCATGACGATCACCGAGTTTGCCATCCTCGTTTTTAGATCACCTCCCGACATTTTAGATCGCACTCTCCAGTCTCTTTTTCAGAAGCTATCTGCCTGGCATCGGAACGCTCAGGATTTCCGTTGCTCTTCTTTACAGACTCGGATGATTCCCATAAAATTCACCTGGCGACAGGATGGGCAAGCGTCGCGACGCACGAAGCGTAGGTCCGAGGGGAAAGGAATCAAGGGTTACTCCGCGTCTTCGCGCCGTATGTCGATGTGCCGAAGATCAGGATGATTCACATCGACATGGACTTTGAGGCGATCTCTAAAGATGTGGAGTGGTGGTCATTGAGCGGTATGGCGATGAAGGGTTGAAGTCAATATCTCTCGAGTCGGGGAAGGTAGGTCGATCAACCTAATCGATTTGACTCAGGATGATGGTGGAGATGTGATTTGTTGGCGTTCCGATGAAGTGTCCGAAGTCAGGGGTGTGTTGGCTCCGGTCGAGCGATGTGTATTGAAGAGACTCTAGCTGGAGTATCCAC
>JBBPQW010000478.1:0-19015 GCA_038092695.1 Boletus rubropictus
TCTGCCGCTATTGGGTTCGTGGACTGTTGTCGGTCCTCTGCGTCGGGGAGAGGACCGACAACAGTCCACGTTCACATTCCCTGCTTAATTCCGGGCTTGTTGTGCTGAATCCCTCTGTAGGATGGGACAGGGGTGTGTAAGCACAATTCTCTGGCACCCTTCCTTGGGGTTGAGCGAGTTGACGAGGAAGGGCATTCGAACTACTTACCAATCGGTAGGGTAGTGTTTTAATTTTCGAGGGTTGCAGGCGCAGACGTGGACGGCAGCGATCTCGCCCTCTCCCAGCGAGACATGCATCAGCTCGTCCATCTTCCGCATGACGATCATGTCAGCATCTAGCAAGACGACGCGCTATCAGAAGGGGAGTTTGATTCAGACAGAAACGATGGAGTAAATTATTCTGCTTACATCGTAAGCTATCAACTCAAAGGCTCTGGATACATCGTTCAGGAAGTTTTGAAGACGCTATGTTACCTGACGACCTCACCTCAACTTCGTCCAGGTGTCTGTGAACCTGGCATCGTGGAGTTTTAGAGCATGGAGACTTGGGGGCTGAAGGGTCTGGATATCTATCACCGTGATACGTCTTCTCGCAAGGATGTCACGAGCCTCTGGCGGTAATGCAGGCGTAGCCATTACAACCAAAGGGTACTCGGAACCCACAGACCGAAGAGTGTACTCTAGTACCAGCACACCCGGCAGGTAGCTGGTTTTCGTTAACAAGGTCGCATAAGTTGCCTTCAGACCCATATCTACGCAGGGTAACTGTTGTGCGGCGGCACAGAGAGATGGATGAGTCACCGGAACAAGCGCAGTGCCGTTCACTGATGCCTATCGGAGATAATCTTACACAAAATCATTATTTTCTTATTTCCCTCTGTGAAACTGAAAATTTACAACATTATTTTTAAATCCTAAAATATACAATTATGTAAGGTCTTCGGACTAACGGGACTTAATTAATATGATTGGTCTGTCGGCTTGAGAGTCTTTGAGAGTCTTAGTGCACGTTAATGTTGAAGACGAACAACGAACGCGGGCTGATATGTTCGTCTCTTGTTTGTCCTACTATCATCAAAGCTAAAGCAGTCACACAATGGGATGTGTTGGAGAGAAGGGCGCCCTACCCACTCGAATTGACTCGGCGCATATATACTTTGTCGCACCATCAAACTGTCTGGATATCTGATGATCGTCCTTTATTTATGTAAAAAAAAAAAAAAAAAAGAAACACTACAGATACGATTAATCGGAATCTCAGCACCCGCCTTCCCAGCCCAATACATCACACAAGAACGAAAACAAGACAAGACGATCATCATCACCAAGGAACAGCAAGCATACTCCAATCCCGCAACACGGCAGTCCTCTCCGTTCCAATCTGCCGCGTCATCTCCTGCTGTCCCTGTATGCCTAGCACTTCGAAAGCCTCGAGCAGTTGACCATCCAAGATGCCTTTGGACAATGGTTTGGAGACTGTGTCGTTGCGAACGATTCTGATTCCCAGGTATTGGTTAGATGGCGGGTTCGCGCCTGAGGAAAAGAAAAGAAAAGAAAAGAGGAGGAGGGCTTACCGGTATGCCTTGGGATTGAGACCCGCAACGTGCTGGACGTTGCGTAACAGTTGACCTTGGAGGAGATGTAATCGTTTGAAAGCGCCTTCGTCGACGGGCGTCAGAGCGGACAACGAGCCGTCCGTGAAGCCTGCAACGGTGAAAAAAGGTCGTGGACTGGCGAGGGAGCAACAACGCGACGAGAGCATACCAGAGATGAGCTTCGCTTGCGGTATTTCATTGTCTTCTTTCGTTCGCCGCGCTATCGTGTGGGACGCTCGACATTCCTTGTGGCAGTGGAACTCAGTCTGACACATGAGATGCTGACCACCTCTCGAGTCGGGATCTAAGTCATGCACCGAAAATGAAGGATCAAACGTCAAAACCATCAGATCGAGTCTATGACAGAGTCGTACTTTTCGGGTCGTAAGTGAGCATACGCAATACGCCCTCTTCATCGTTGAGGACAATCGACAGCTCGTCGTTCGTGAAGAAAAAGTCGACGTTGGTCGCATACGTCCGTCGAATGTCCTTGGTCAGGATCACAAGTTTGTACGGATCCTCCTAGAGTCAACGTTCACGCTGTGTTGCTCGACGAGATTAGAGTGAGTATACTTACCTGGAAGGCAACGAGCCAGACGCTCTTGACCGCGTCTCCGATCAACAACAGGTTTTTCAACACTCGTAGGCAGGTGACATAGACACCGACGTCCAAAAATGCGACACCCACGAGGCGCTCGTCGAGGTCGAAGGCCCTGACGAAGATCTGAGGGATTGACGTCAACTCAAGCCACGATTCGTTCAGTACGTTCTACACTTCACCTTTTGTCCCATAGATGACACCAAGTAACCATTGATCCCGCAGAGCGCAGTCACAGGCCCTTTGGAGTCATCGCGTACCCGTAGTTTCAGTTTATACCACCGTTGAATGCTGGACGATGGATCGGGTACCACTTCTACAACCTCAAAGATGTAGGTCTTGGAAAACGTGCAGTGCTAAGCAAAGAGAATTGTGATGGGAATCACAATACTCACTGCGCCTTTCACAGCCAGGTCCTCACCACGGTCGACACTCGTTCCCACAGCGATAAAATCTCTACTCCCAGATTCCGTGCTCAGCGTCTCCAATGTCACGCACTCTAGAGCATTCACATATTCATTCGGAGCGAATTCATATCTATTAACAGGTCAGATAATCACTACCATATGAATGAGGGTGACCCACCCGTCTATGGTTATCCAGCCGTCGGGGGAGATAAGTTCCAATGTCGAACAGTCACACCGCGGGAATGAAACGCCTGCAACTACGCCTCTTCGGCTCTCAGCCACACAGATCTCAGACGACATACTCACCATCCGGCTCCCACAGCATGTTGCTGTCTTCATCGTACGAGGCAAATCGCGCTTGCAATGTAGACGCAGCAACGATTAACGACGCTGATGGCTCAAAGACAACGTTGGAATATGGTCGAGACCGCGGGAACGACCGCTTCGGAAGCGAGGTGTCTAATTCAACGTCAGGGATCCATTCTAGAAGACTGGGGCCCTACAAACAAGTCATTTAGCTTAACACCTCGGTGGAAAACAAGTCGATGTTCGCGGTACGACGCCACCTCATTTACCTCGTCAGAGTATACCAGAAACTCCGCTTTTGACTCCCACAGCGAGCACGCCGTAAAGGCGTGCACGACCGCATGGCCACTTGGGAACAGCTTGAGGCCACCCTTGTCCGTGCGTATTATCCAGCTTGGTCTATCACCAGTAAAGAAGACCCCGGTGAGCATGTAGCCATTGACGTTCAGAGATGTTGTAGGAAAGGTAGTGAATGGAACGAATGTGCGGGATATTCGCTTTTGCTCCGCGAGTACAGTTTTTTCTGCTTCTTCTTGTCTGCACAATTCAAACGTCCTTGTCAAGACTTTTGTGAAGATGACCTTTAATGAAGTAGAACGCCCGCCAAACGGAGGTATAGAAAAGGGAATAGAATGGACTTCATAAATCGCCAAGTGTCCGCAGCGCATAAATACCTGAAGATCTGTTAGATGATGAGACTGGTAAGAAAGGGAATAGGGATACAAAAAGATGGGGAGTTGGAGCCGACTCTCCCAGGGGCGCAATAAGGATCTGTTCAATATCGAAGTCATGCGGCTTGCGTGGGGGATCTTGAGGAGGAGACAGCGCAGCTGGATCGAGCGAGTCGTTCAGCACGGGCTCAAGCGTGCTGATGGCCACACTCGAAAAGACAAGCGTCAGCTTCGGGAGGGACCATATCTGATCAAGCAGCGTCGTGAACCTTTTGACTCCAAGGTAGGCGGACGAACGAACCTCCATGACACCTTGGGGCCGGATAAGCACCAGCCATTGGGTGGCATACCCTGTAGTAACCGCGGCCTGGAGAGTTGAAGTAATATTCTTATCACCGCCGTTATAAGAGGCAACAGTGCCATCGGTTGGCGTCATTTCGAAAACGCTGGATGCATCTGAGTAGAAACATCCCGCCAGGTACCGAGATGACTGGTTTGAACACCATTGACACCTTCTCTCTGATAAAAGGTACAATCAGACATTACCTTCTCACCCATCGGTGACATGTCTTTTCGTCTTATCTTGCCTCGCTCTGTTTCGCCGATGAACAAGCCGATGGTTTCGTCCTCTCGGAGAATCAACACAAAGGGATCGCATATGCTACATGCCTTGATTCTTGCACGCGGCAGGTTTCCATCCATGTCTTTTATGATCTGTCTCTCGGTACCATCTACTCACCACGAATCAAACAACACAATGCACCCGGACAACAAGGATACGCACCAGGTTCGAGGACACGTATAGCGTTCGTCATCACATGCAAAATAGCCGTACGCTGGAAGAACGGACCGGCACTGACCGTCGTCCCCGGTATACGGGTCGGAATAGCTAAATCCGTCTTAGCAGCCCTGGTCGCAATCTACGCCGTTCCCACTTCTAGATCAGCTCGTCTCGAAACTAGAACGAGGCAGAGAAACGTACGCGGGATACTCCAGGGGATGGATTGGCGTCCGTACTAATAATGATCGTATCGTTCTCCCCGGCAAATAATCCGCCACTGGTTTTTTCATATGACGTACCATTTACTTTGTGAGACTGCCGGACCGGGAGAGACCAAATCCCGCGGGCACCACCCAAAACATGGAGTTTGCGTTTAGTACGAACAGGGAGGTCGCGCTGGACACCGAGAATGGTCAGCAGCGAAGTAAACAAGGGGATCAAAAATTTGAATGTCTTGGCGTACCTGGAAAAGAGTGAAGCCACCCAGATGGCCGCTCCCTGTGGCAACCACGAGCTCGGGAACATATCGTTCCTATCAAGAAGGGGGACAGCCAATCACCAAACAAATGGCAAGTACCCATAACAATGATTTGCCATATGTACGAATATCCAGATTGGGGACGTCAATATACACGCGCCATAGAGACGGAATGAAGGAATGAGACACACCCCTATTTTCGACAGCGAGAATGTCATATCTGCGATTGACCCGTAGGCAGGAAGCGAATCGCACAAAGAAAGATGAACCACAGAGCGCGTCCGCAGGAGCTGTGTCCCAGGAGCCACACCATTCGCAGCCGTTTTGGTCATGGGCCTTGACTCCCCATATAGATCTTTCAGATGATTCGGCGTCAGTGATATGATATCCAGACGCGTTCTCAGGCTAGCTCACCATCATCGTCGAAATCATCGATATCCATCGCATTTTTGGTATCCACTACAGCGGTCAGTGGTGCACTTGTATCCTCTGCTTCACCCTCCTCTACCTCTTCCTCAATTCTCACTGCTCTCAACAACACCGACGGTCCGACCGTGCTCCCTACGAACAACAACCCTCTGTCCAGTTGCCTCGCTACCGTTGGAATTGTCGTCTGCGCAAGTACTGGAAAAAGAACCAGTTTCGATACCGTCCGTCCCTCTGAGATGATTTCTACAGGGTGGACCCCCCCATCTTTCCTAATCACGAAGAAGGTCTTCTCGTCTGCAAAGACCAGCCTGCTTCCTTCTAGGACCAGATCTAGGTCTCTGTCAAGCGGAAGGGAGGGAATGTCGCTAACACGCGCAGACCATCCATTGACAGGGAGTGAGACCCGTCGGGCAGCTTGTTCGACGTAGATGAGCGAATTGGCAGTAAGGATGACAACACCTCCGATAGACTGGGCGCAAGGAAGGAGAGAGAGACAATCATACGGGAGATTGTCCGCGGTGGTAATGATGGGATATGTGTGGTTGAGGAGATCGAGGGTGAAGAAGTATAAACGACATGTATCGCGGTATTCCTTGAGGCGGCTAGAATGGATGGTCAAGATGCAGAATGTGGGCGAGTGTGAATTGGTAGAGCTTACCCGGCCCAGGTTTTCTCAGACTGGCAAAGCACGGCAATGGTGGGGTTATGGTACCCCGGCAAAAACACAAAGTCGAGGACATTGCGCAGGTTCGGGTCGACATCCGCAACCAAATCCAAGACATAAGAGGGAGAATAAGGCACTTCTCTGGGGGAATTGTGAGCGTCGGTATTAGTTAGATAAACATATGAGAGAATACCTTGCGAGGCTTTGATCTTGTTCCATGACATCGAGTTCCGCTTGCGTTTGATAAAAAGGAAGAATTGCAAGTGAGTCTTTGGGGAGGGAGAGGGCAGCACAACGGGACAAAGGGTCTGCGCGGAGTTCTGCGCGGAAAAGATGACTGTCGGGAACCGCCTGTCGAAAGAGGTTCAAGGAGTGTGTGTCTACCAAGATGTGGCACGCACCATTTGTGGGCAACGCTCGTAGGTGTGGATAGAGACCGTGACGAGGTCATGTATGGCGTCGGACCATTCCAACAACGCAATCTATGGACGGATTTAGAGCGACTCATTAAAACAGAATGGAGTGTACCTTTGCATCCTTCAAGGACACAAGAAGACGGTCGAGTTTGTCGTCATTGGACGACATTGTGCGGACCTTGTCTATTCCGGTGACTGTTCCATGTACTGTATGCTCACGAAGGAGATGGCAACGCGACGTGGTTGTGGCCTTTTGGTTCACGTTCGACTAGCTCGCCTTTGAGAGCGTTTTTCGAGGATGGATTACACCGAGCACTCACTTTGACCGCACCCACGTTGACCCAGCCTTCTCCAGACTGGTCCATCTCGACCTCACCCTCCACGGCCTCTGTTCCCTTTCGCACGTAGGCACGCTTGTCACGTTCGCTCTCAACATGGTCGGAGATTGGCGAAGCTTGCTCTCGAATGCCATACACACGAAGGAGGTTTGATTTCGCAGTGACGACGTTCACGAGAATGGATGGCGTCGACGGAATGAGGTTGAGGGCGACTGCGAATTCAACACCGCTTGGTGGAAGAATGTCATGTCTGAGAGCATGCATATTCCAAGCAATGTTGCTGGTCCTCAAGCTCCGTGACAGATTGTCATGCTGTGACGCGTGACGTTACTGCGTTGCTCCGGTCACGTCTGCTTGCCCCTTTAAATGATCATAAATACATCTACTCCGCTACTCGAAGCTGGTTCCCTCTAAATGGTCAGATCAGAAAGGTATGCTTCTATTCAATTCGCAGCGACTGGGACAGCCATAACGCATGTGTCCGTTGGTAAGCTTTTCCGGATTTCTCTCTCTCTCTCGCTGCCCTGTACCGCCCCTTTGGTGATATGGATTATCTGATAACAGTGAACAGAAAAAGCATAGCTCATGCAGTGCTCAGCTGTGGTCGACGAACCACGGACTGATCGGGGGCGGTTTCTGACGCACTTCCTGCGTTCCATCTGTTCTAAATCGTGGAAACACCGCCCCACAATCGAACGGAGCCCCAAACCAGTCTTGGTGGATTTCGAATTGACGCAGACTATTCAGCGACTGGCGCTCGAGAAAGAAAATTACGCATTTTTGACGTAGGTGAAACATGAGATCCTGTTTGTTCCTCGATGAAGACATGTATCATGTACCTCATCAGTCACCGGCCTTGCCCCAACCCACCGCTCTTTAAGCTCCGTGCAGACATTCGATCGCCCGCTGCCTCGCTCTTCCCTCCGTTTTGCCTGTTTCGAACGCGTTCGTACCTTCGACGCTCCTCCACGCCATGCACATTTGCACAGGGAATTCCCGCCACCTTTATCCATGCCGTCCTGCGGCTAAATGGCATTCGGCGCACTTCCATCGTGTCCTGAAGGGTTTGTTGTTTGCGCAGCTATTAGATGAATCTTCGCCGTATACACAGACCTGTGTTTTGTTTTTAGACGTCCTCTCTTTCTGTTAGTCTGTTGGGCTCATCGTGAAAGTGTGGTGTGTTGTGGACTAGACACATTATTGTGTATCTACCCCGCTCTTCATCCGCAGCTTCAGGAGAGATGTCAAGGGCTCAACCTCAGGGCGGACTTCTCTGGATCGACACACGAACTTGGGGGTTCTGAGACCCCGTTTAATCGGTCACCTTCAACGCAAAGCTAACCTACTCTTTCTTTCCATAATCAGGCCGCTTGCTGGTCGCTCCTTGACGTTTACGCAGCCGCACGTTGTCATCCTCATCACCCGGTCATATGACGGTGAGAGTGGCCCTTTCAGTAGCCTCAAGACGTTTCTTTTACGCCAGGTTCCTGTCGAGAATGAAATTGCGCAACAAGACGCCGGGATAGCGCGATGGGCGTCATCACCGGCCAGGCCTTAGTGGAGGGGCCAATCCGCAATCAGCCCCGTAATTGAATACGTCGCGGTCTCGAGTTCTTTGCCCCTAGAGCCACTCGATCCTCATTTTGCTCACGCAGGGTTCATATCAAAATCGACCTCATGCCCTACAACCTGGTTTACTCGTGTTCGCAGCGTGCACCTAATCAGTGCCACGCCAACAGCCCATTTGCCCATTCATCTAGTAGCCAACCTGGATTTCCGGAAGCCGTGTTTCTCACCATTTGTACCCAAGTCACTCCCTCCGTGGTCCTTGTCCTTTCGTTCTTATAAGTACTCCCCTTCGCACCTATATGCCCGCCCCACTCTGCTAGGTCAGATCGAGGACGAACCATGGCTACCGTATTCGTTTCTTCAAATCCATTGCCGTCGTTTAACCCCGGCGTTCGACCACCCTCAAGAGTTGACCGTGGTGGCGCTGGTGGTCCCCCGGGATCGTCCAAGGTCAGTTCCTTCTTCCAACGTTCGACACGATAGTGAACGATGTCCAACCCCACAACCCTTGCTCTCTTTGATGGATAGAGCTACCACTTGCCAGTCCCCTCCGGCTTTTCGGTGCGCGTCTTCAAAGCACCAACTCTTTCTACTTCCGTCCATCAGTGCTCAAATGCTGGTGAACAGCTATCCGCCGTCGCCGCAAGAGGCGATATTGACTACAAACCATCATCACATCGTGACCCTCGCTCGTCGGGCCCTCCTGTGCGTGATGCTCCTCGGAAACTAGTCAAGCCACCGCCTCCATCCCACGCCCACGTCCATGCCCCACATGAAGACCGAGATCGGGAGCGAGATCGAGATCGAGGGTATCGTGACACTAGACGGTTCGGGTTCATCCACCCCGGTCCCGTTCCAGATACCTACGTCTATGAACGCTCCATCGCGTCCTCGAAATCGGACCGCTACCATGACTACTACTATCCACCATCGTCGGACAGTACTGTGAGCGAGATCGACTCCCTCTTCTCGCTTACCTCTCCAGCCTCCAGCAATAGCAGTGTGAACGACGATAGTCCACCGCGAGGCGTGCTCCAGGTCCCACCTGAGCGGAGACCGTCGTTCGGTCACGGTGGACATCGACCCGGCACGCCCTTTGCATACCACACGTGCCCAACTTGTTCGGAGATGAGCAGCAGCCCACCACCCCGTTCGGCTAGTAGATCTGATGGTGCAGCGCATGCCTCCCGCCCACTACCTACACCTCCCGTGAGCGCCCGGCTACGCAAAGACAGCCTCGTGCTTGCAAGCGAGCGTTCGGTCCCACCAGAGGCCATGCGTCCGCGGCTCCCACAGTTACGTATTGGAGATCGACCTACCCACCTTGCTGACGCTCCGCAGGGCGCATGGCTCACAGCAGAGCCGGGAGGATACCTCTCGACTTCGCCCCCACCACTTACCCGCTCGTCCTCATTGAAGAGCAGCGGGTCCGGGGGAAGCAGCTCACATGGTGGCACCGTGCCTCCACCCCCGGGGCTGAACATCCACTGGGAGTACGGCCCAACCATCGACATCTCCGCAGAACAGCCACACCGTCAATCAAACCGTCGTAACTCTGACGGAGACCAGGGCCAAATCATGCCTCCGCGCCCACGCCGCTCCAGCACGGTACCCCCACCACGTTCCGTTCGGTGGTGTGAAGAGTTGGTCTGCCCGAGCCCGATCCTACCAAGCCAGCGAAGGAAAGGGTGGTTCAACAAACGAGGGTGTGTTGCTCTATCTCTAATCTGGCCTTTTGCAGACATGAACCCTGACTGATCGCGATCCCCTTTCCCTTCCTGAATCGTTCGACGTCATGATGTTTAGGGACCAACTGTGGCGCAACGATGGCTCGTACAAGCCTCCTGCCCCGGGTGAGGACTACCCGGAAGATCTCGACGATTACCCGACACCTAATGAAGGCTGGCAAAACGAAGATGGCGTCCGAATCGACCTCAACAGGAGGCTTATACCCAAAGCGCCACCGCGCTCGGTCCTTAAACGGACGAATTACTGTAAAGAAGACGGTATCATAGCCGGATACCTCACCAACGGTCCAGCCTCACCTACGTCAGACGATGAATGAGTAGGAGCGCATGACCGGATCCTTGATGTCATCCACCACGATGGTCACCTTCGCCCCACACTTTTTTTTCTTTTCTTCTGCTTCTCCTTTTGGACAATGGCCTTCAAGTTCCGGGCTCGTGCATCCGTTTCGTTCTTTATAGTATTTATGTGTGGGCTACCGTGACCCTGCGCGTCTGTGTAAGACGTGTTGTTTGCATCATTCGGCATTTTGTAAGGATATACATGCCTCCGGACGTTCATTCATTCTCATGCTCCTTTCTTTCTTTTTTTTTTTTTTTCTCGCGGATCTGGCATCCCGGTTTGTATCATTAGTGTCATATGGTTGATCCGTGAAACGGTCGCCGGTAGCTGACGGTAGCCGGGTGCTACCACTCACCGTTTCACTGATTTCACTTTGTGAGAGTAACAAGTCACACACACGTCTTATTCCGTGCCAGGGGCTGACCCGCTCGACGTTCCCACGCCGCCATTTGGGAATCCTTGATCGTCACCAACGCGTAGAACTCGAGGTGGTTATGGTCCAATAAGAATTCATACGCAGGCGCACTGTGGATTGTGTATGGGAATAAAATAAATAAATAAATAAAGTGAATCGTGCCCTTTAGCCAAATGTGAGTCTGGCTGGGCAACGGCGTCACACAAGGGCGACCCACCTCGGATTCATGCAAGGCTACCTTTCACATATATGAATGCATGACTATCTGGGTGGGGTGGGGCTCTGACACGACGAGATAAAACGTTTCGAATGCAAGGACTTGTTGTGGGGCCGAGTCCTGCCACCTCAACGTCAACGGTATTATGTATGTTGTGTGAAGAGGAGCGGGGGAACACCAGTGGTTAGCATCACAGATGTCATATGTTTTCGCCACTGGGGACGGCATCATTCCTAGATTGCAGTTCTTGTGCCACATGGATCGATACATATCTGAGCTGCTTCACTATACATCATCCAACAACGCCGTCAGATAGCTTGACACTGTCTCTTGAGCCATGCCAGCGCACGCGTGTCCTTTCCGTCGAGAAACGGCCCCACCTTGGACACAATCTCGGCGTGATAGTCATTCAGCCATTTCTTCTCCTCCGCCGTCAAGATCGACAACTCAATCAAGCTGGCCTGGATAGGACACTATCACCCCGACTATCAGCCCTCTGAATGCCATCGCAATCGAATATCAAAACAGACCATTGTGACGCGCTCAAAGCTCAGGTATCCGTTGTTCCCAAAGTTATTTGGGGTCTTCGCTTCCCGAACGACGACCACGCTCTCGATGCGTATGCCCCACTTACCATCAGCATAGTATCCGGGCTCTGTAGGGAGGCACGAAAAATCGTTCTGAATAACCTGCGATCACGACATAGTTAGGCTTTTCCTTACCATTTGACACTATCATTCCCGGTTTCAACCCCGTACTGTTGTACGCTACTTTTCCGTCAGTCCACGAATGTGCGGCATGTCCCACATGTCCCTTACCGATGCGTGTGCCAATACCATGAGGACCTTTCAAGCAAGCAGTGAGTTTCGTTGTCATGTACCTCCAGGAAATCTCCAGATACCTTCGTGGACATTCAAGAAGTGCCCAATACCGTGGCCAGTGCCATGCCTGTATTCGGACCGTATTGTGAGAGCAGCGTCTGCCATGTACAGATTAGCAGACCTATAATCTGCAAACTCACGGTCAGATATTCCATGACACCACTCAGTGAAATCAGCGATAGCTCACCCAAACCATCTTGCCACAAAGCTTTTCTTGCCCATGAATCTCTACGACATCGTTAGTGTTCCAAATCGGAACAGACACGCATTCACACACATCACGTATCCTGTGCAACTAGAAGTCAACAACTAGCTTCCAAGGTAGGAGCCATGGGCTTACCAGTCGTCCCGGTGGGAAAAACACCGGAGTCGATAGCAATGTGACCTTGAAGAACCCGAGTAAATGCACGTTTCTCCTCTTCAGAAGGTGTTCCAAAGTGCTGTCATAATTCCTCTGTGATCGGTCTCTGACCTTACAATCATAGTACTTGCCCATGTACGAGTGACATCCGTTGTTCCATCGAGATACTGCCCTGGAAAAGTCGAAAGGCAGCGATGAGTCACGTTCTACACGTCTTTTTGGTCGTTCGTACCTCCTGAGTCGCACAGGTAGATCTTATTGACAGTAGGGTTAGTAGAGAAGACAACAGTTCCGCAACATAGGTACCTGGTCCTTCACGATAATTGCACAATTGTTGGGATCTGGCGAATAGTGAATGATAGCTGAGGTACGTTATCGGCACCACCACACATTGCGAAACGCATGCGAGAACAAACCTGCGTTCGGGCCAACGGAGGAAATGGTGTCGAAAGACGGTCCACGGAACAGGTCAAGCTCGCTGCCAAAGATAAGAGAAGGGTCGTCTCAAGTATTGGTACGCACGATCTAAACCCCTCGAGCTTGTCCGACCCCTGGATCTCGTTCAAAACAACACCATCATGGAGCTGTTCCTCGAGCCATGCGAAGTAGCGAGCCAATGCAACTCCATCACGTATGTGACATTGTCGGAAACCTTCGACCTCGGTGCTGTTCTTGATCGATTTCATAGCTGTAACGGGCGGTGGCACGATGACCACGTTCTCCTTTTCGATGCGTAGGTGATGATTGGACTCTGAACGTGACATAAACTCACCTCACCGAGTGAATCGACAACTGCAAGACTCGTCTTGTCACCGAGTAACACAGGCTAGAGACCATGAACTAGACAGGCCGTGGACACGCTATCATAACGCAATACCTTGTCTTTCTTTACCAAGCCCGTCTTGACGAGATCTTTTAGATAAGGAAGGAATGCTTCGTATGGCCTGATCTTTACGTCCCCGTCAAAATGAGTGAGCACAGCATCATCGACCTGTGTCTTGTCGATGAACAACACTGCTGAATCCCTTTTCACGACCGCATATGCAAAAAAGACTGCTATAGGTTAGCTTGCTTGTCCCAACACGGAGACGGCAAGATGCTTACCGGGGTTGAATTCGATATCTGTTCCACGGAGATTGAATAACCAGGCGACCTCGTCAAGTGAAGTGATGGCCAGCGCAACCGCGTCCCTCTTCGCCAACTCTTGTCGTACCCGACCAAGCTTACTCTGCAATGTTTCCCCTAATAGAGATCAGGGCACAAGGAAATCGACGGAGACGACACATTCAAACCTGAGTACTTGATATCCAAAGCAAAGACAGGGTTTTTGGGTCGCTGAGGACGTTCAGAACCCCACACGATGTCAACAGGATTTTGTGACAGAGGAATCAACTTGGACGTCCCGAGAGACTTGGCGAGTGCCTGAGCATCGGCTGTTCACGTGAATATACGCTCACTCTTGAGGACTATGTGAACGACATACTAGCCAAAATCAGAGTTGAATCAATCCCAATCCTAGTACCTTGATCGAGGTTCTGGGCTAGTGTTATGGGCTGAATAAGTATGACGAGGTGACGATCGTACTTTTGGGAGGAACTCCTGCCAGTTAGGAACGTCTCGTGAAACGTCAGTCCCGCATTGTCTTGGGCTATCACGTCTAACTACCTGGTAAGCCTTGCTTCATCAAAGTCCAATTACTATGACCTCGGACTCAGTACATGACTTGTAGCGACACACGTGTTACTCACTTGTCCAGCTGCTGTTCGGCTTGTAGGAAGTACCGGCCATCGGTGAAGAGGAAGGCATCCTGGAGGGTAACAATAGCACAGCCTACAGATCGACACATGATTCGAATCGTAACGCCTGTCTGATACACATCCAAAGTGGCTAATTACCTGCCGAGCCCGTGAATCCGGAAATGAAGGCTCGCCGCTTATCAGCCTCGGAGGGGTATTCGCTGAAGTCTGCATCAAAGTGACTGTGTCGAAATCGATATATCAGAGAAAGAACAATACGCACGCTCGTCCTCGCTGGGAACCACGACAGCGCCCACGTTTCTGTCCTGCTGTTGCATCAACGCCCTAAGGCGTGCCAGACGATCTGAAGTGTCGACCCTTGCTGTTCCTATTGCGCCCATTGAAGTCGAGGAAACGAATCTGGGGGTGTGGAATTTAGAGGTGGAGAGTGCGGTTGGAGTGGCGCGGGAGAGACAGCGATGCAGGTGCAATCGACATTGACGAAACCACATGCTTCCGCTTTCCGCTCCGAGGGTAATAATTAAAGCGGGTCATGTGACGTGATGGTCACGTGCAGCGCCCAATTGTTCATTGAGCCATCCACGACGCTTGGCTTGATGACGAACGTTCACCTCGGCACGACGGAAAAAAAGAGATGTGGCGTGTCAAAACGTCCACGACCACATTCCACATTGCCCATTGGCGATGTGGACGCTGCCGCTATATAAAAGATGACCTGCAAGGTAAGAAAAAATTCAACACTCGTAATGCAGGTTTACGCTTACACAGATGAGGTGATCCGTAGGCTCAATGGCACGTTCTCCTTTCCTTCTCCTGATGCACGTCGTTGACCCATTCCCTAGCCTATGCCCGGAGCATGACCCCCCAACCCCGAGTCCGCTACGATCTAGTGCACCAAGAGGTGTACGTTCCGCTCGGCTGCCTTCCCATTAAAATCACCCAGTTCTTCCAATGGAATCCCAGCAATAGGTACCCCCTGGATTATTATCACTGGGCTATCTCCATACCCACGTCGTCAGTCCGGGGGTTAGGGAACTTTTACGAGCTCGCCGGGGACTCACAATCGTACCACATCAAGAGCACGATCGATGGCTTTAACTCACGGCGGGGGTTCGAGCGAGGGAGCCATACCGTCGGATATATCTTGCCCCTTATGCTGCCCCATCTTGAGGCTCATCTTGCGCTCGTCCCGGTGGAGAACTCAAAGCAACTCTGGAACACCCACAATTGGGTATGCAACGCATTGAAGCGGTTGAACCATCCCCTCATGTTTGCGGTTGGAGTGGCGTTTGAGAAATTGGTCACCCAGATGGCCATCGTGTCGGCCGCATGGGAGGAGGGGGACGCCAATTAGACTCTGGCTGTTCCCAAGAGTGATGAAAGCGGAAATGGCCACAGAATAGTCGGAACAAGCGAGCGTGGCATATATCTGTTATTTTTCATAGATGGTATCTGCTCTTCGTGACTTTCAATTGGACTGTACTCGAGACTGACCTTCCCCACTCCTGAAGTACTGTTACATTTCACGACTTTACTAGTACATCACTGGACATTCTATATATTATGAGCGTATCAACTGTAGTTGCAATTTGAGGCGCGAGCGATATGGGCCCTTGTGGGGAGATTGGAAGCCCGCGTTCAAGAACAACGCGTTTTCCATCCAGCTCAGCTCAGCCGATCAAGAATCTGCACGCGTTCGAAGCTGGGCGCGCAATATGGACGGGTATTAAACAGACGCTCATGGCTAGCGGTTGACGAGCTCAACTTCAATGCGGCAAAACCTCTCATCGAAATCTGGACTCGATGCATGAACTATATGGGCATTGTGACAGTGTACTTGCGAAGTTCCTCGCTTCCCCCTTGTGCGCCTAACCTCTTGAAAAATAAGCTGGGTCATCTTCTATTATTTGCAACTTGATCGATTGATCCAGCGAAAGGACATGAGATACAGCAAAACACAAAATTGCTAGCAACCGAATTTAGGTTGCTTCCTGCATTCTCGCCAGCACCCTCGCGCTGCGCAGCAAACGCGTGTAGTATGTGATAAGTATTTAGCTGGAACCAATGCCTTCACTCTCACCCCGTACTCATTCCATGACACTCGGTACAAAGCAGGAGCTTCTAGGCATTATACTCATCCAATTGTTCCTCTTGATCTTCACATGGTCATTTTTTATCGCGGTCAGGCTCAAAAACACCATTACCCTACCAGATGCCACAGCTGCGTGGGTGCACCATAACTCCACAGCAACAACTATCGTTGCCACTGTTATTGCGGCTATTATGAATTTCTTGACATTGAGACGACACATCAGTAACCGGGGATCTATATCACTAGCCAGCTTGGGCATATGTTTCGCGGCTACCAGGGCCTCGTTCATCCCCAAGGGCAGATCCGGACATCTTGGCTGGAGCCTTGTAACCTTGATCATTGCCTTGGTATTTACTTTGCTGAATTCCGCGTATGCTCAAGCACAGACTCTTGGGGTATTTAACGATGCTTATCGATCTTTGACAGCTGGACCACGCTCCTCAGTCCTGTCCCAGTCGAAATGCTTGTACCCATTAATGGCGAGGAACTGGATCTCGGTAATCAAGAATTCGACGTTGTTCTTGGGAGGGATATGAATAATACTTTTGGGTTTTCCAACGGGATACTAGTCACAGAGCCGGGTAGTTCATTCTCGTCCTCTCCAGAGATGAAACGTCTGATGCACACATTTCATTAGTGTCGTCGAACTCCCTTAATTCCTTTGTCTTCGCCGCCGGGGCGACTATTGCGGGTGTATATGCAACTGGACAGCAAAACAATCTCAACTTTAATAATGTTTCGTATAACATGTCCATTAGTATGTGCTCGAAACCAATCTCAAACTCTTACAGATAGTATATGTTGCGTTCAGGTGGGATTCTTTCAGCGGTGACAGGATATGGTAGCACCCCGGGCATGGCCTCGTCATCAGTGTCTGGGACCCCCGCATCTTCCAGTGGCGGACCTGTTCCAGCGATGCTGAAATCCAATTCCCGTCGTACCAGATTATATTCCACCTACAATGTCCCAATAAGGCTTGACAGCAAATGTCACCTGCTACAATTACACAAACCCCGCAGATTGGTACCCGATCGAAGTACAAAATGTACCCGTGTATACGATCCTTGACATGAGTGTCAATGTCAGTGGTACCTTCCAGGTCGTCGGTGCCACTCCGCCACACATGAGCTGCAATCGGGGTATGGAATATTATTTCGTCAGATAACATAGCGACTGACATAGACTCAAGTGAAGTTGGGATGACTGCGTCGACCGCAGCAGTGAGTCTCAATAATAGCGATTTTCTTGGGTCGGTGAGTCAGGGAATCCTCGTTGCTATAGTGGATTCGTTGAAAGTTCTTGTTAGTGACGTACCACGCTGGAGTCGGAAAATACGCTTCATTATCCCCGACGATATGCGAGATAGTCCCTCTTCTGACCCAGTCGACCGTGACATATGATATCAATCACCTCGTCACCACAATACCTCAAAACAAAACGGCGATTCCGTATCAACACAATCTGAACTATTGGATGGCACTTTTCATCCAACAAGGCGAATGGGGATTCCAGAACGCCAGGGTGAGTTCTCTGGGGAATATGCTCTTGTCCTTGTCAACTTCTGAATCAATAATTTCCTCGAAGGCACCAACCCAAAGTTACCAAAGGATCCTGGTGAGTGAAATCCGGAATACATGGCCACGAAACACTGTCTGACATTACTGTCAGCAGGCGTATTGGAAGAGAGCAATTGAACTCATGGGGACTGTGAGTGTAGTCTTGCTCTGTATTCATTACCTGTCATGAGTCATCCTGATGATGCATGGCACCAAGGCACTCCGTTCTGGATATACTGTGAAGATATGAGGAGGATCGGAACACAGAGCACACTAGACAAGAAGTCTCAGTCACATGCAGTAGAACAGACCAATATTGGGTTTACCTAGACAAGAAGTCTATGTACACAGTAAGCAATCAGTTTGGTATAGTAAGAGAATGGCTCACCTTAGTCATGTGCGGTAGAACGGACTGAGGTAGCAGTTGTTGCTTGAGAGGCTATATACTCGTAGGTATAAGTACTCGAGCACAAAAGGTAACATGTGAAATGGAGGGTCAAGACAAAAGAAAATAGGCAAATATCATATATGTATTGTAGCATAGGTACAAGGAATGGAGATTGTGCTGTGTGGCATGACATGGAATGATAGGCACTGGTTCATGGAATGTAGGGGTGTGGTCCAATGAGTGGCTGTGTGCACACTTGCCTAATCTGACACTCCCCCTCAAGCTGTGTGCAGTCCTAGCTCAGCCACGAAATGCTTGACTTTCGGCGAGGGAAGTGCCTTAGTGAACACATCAGCCACCATTTCACCAGTCAGACAAAATATGAGTTGGATCTTGCCATCGTCAATAACCCATCAGATGAAGTGAAAATGCACATTGATGTGCCTTGTCCGCACATGGTATTGGTGATCCTTTGCAAGTGCAAGGCCAATTGGTTGTCTGAGAAAATGGTGGTGGGATTTGTGGTGGTAATAAATGTTTCAGCTATAAGGGACCAGAGCCAGAGGGATGTTGTAATATTGTTATTCTTTGTATACCATAGTCAAACAGACATGGACATTGCCGTATTACATAACATTCAAGTAGATAAGATTCGTTTTGACGCATCTCTACCTCAGTCACCAACTCCGTCATGTACTGAGGTAAGATTGGTCTATTCACGCTTTGTACATCATACTTACACTCTGTAGTATATTCCTACAGGTGTGCAATACAATAGTCACCGACTCCGTCATGTACTGAGTATATTCCTACAGGTTATGAGCCCTGATGCTCTAATCTAAAGATCATACACATATATTCATGTCAACGCACCACATACATTCACTGAAATGTCTAGTACTATGTCAGAGGAGGTTAAGCTACCAAAGCTTGACACGTCCAGCAAGGAGTGGACTTGGAAGGTCCAACTCCAACTTGCTACCAGTAGCCGAGGACTAGCTGGGTACC
>JBBPQW010000479.1:0-18970 GCA_038092695.1 Boletus rubropictus
TGTATACTAAGCTAGTTCTATGCAATTCACCCTTGCTTGAACTCTCCATTGGTGCGAGGTTGACCATCAATGAGATCCCTTGGCGTGTAACCTCTACTTTATTGGATCTCATCTTGCCATTGAATAGACGCTTGGCTAGATTCTATGCAAGGTGCATATCAAAAGAACTAGCTTCTCAATAACCCATTCTCCTATTTAACGAGTTAACTCGTTGCCCACCATTTCAACCCCCAAGCACAGCATCCACCCTCCCTCGAGAACCCTGTCCCCCACTCCTTCATCTCAATCCACCACCAACCCCATCACCTCCTTTTTTCGAAGTGTTGAGAAAATCCTCAAAGCCACCATTGCCACTTCCTCTACTCCAACAGCTCCCCCAGCTCGACAAGTAATCTCCTCCTCTTCCTCTTCCAACCAACCACCTGTCCCTGCACCATGACCTATCCACATTCCCGTCCCTTCCTTCACCCAACCCACTACTCTGCCCTCACCAAGAGAAGAGCACCCACCCTTCCCCATCTCAGTCAACCCACCCTTTGACAAAGAACTATTTCCATCTGCATCTGCCTCCTCTTCCCCTGAGTGTATAATGATGAGCACTGAGCATAAAACAGAGTTAAAGGCTGGCCTACCCGATGACTTTTCCAGCGAGTCAAAGAATGCCATCCGATGGATTATGGCCATAAAGGCCTATTTCGCAATGAACAAGGACCTTTATGACCCAAAGAACAGGGTCTTGGTAATGATTAACAAGATCGGTAAAGATCGGAGCACCATGTTCGCAGAACACTAGTATACCAAGATCGACAATGGTACAATTTCAGATCGGGAGAAGACTTTCAACAAGTTAGTCGAAGATTTCCAAAGAACCTTCTTCCTGTTCGATCTGGAGGCGAGCACCTGGAGAAAGATGTGAGAATTGCAATAGGGGATGAGTAAAGATGGATTCCAAAACTTTGTATCAGAATTCCAACTGGCCACATCACAAGCAAGGTGTTACAATTTATTCTTTTCTTTCCTTTATTTCTCACTCTATGCGAACTGTATAACCACTTAGCCGTTCCCATGGGCATGTGCTAACCTTCGGACTTATCGCTTGGCCGATTCCTTGGTTACGGGCTTTCTCTTATCTCTTATCTCTTATCTTTTATATCATATGACTCCTTTCGGCCAATGGCCATTCCCCCTCCTATCGTTTATCTTTGGCCAATGGCCATTCACTCTCAAGTCGTACGATCTCTTATTTTCCTTTTACAAACTTGGTCTGTGCTCAGTTTATACCGGTATATAAACCTCGCCCTGTACACAGTACTCCTTAGACTAGATCTACTTGGATATACTGCTAAATCCTTGCGACTGATCCCTCGGATCCTTTGACATAGTCCCTATCCCAAATCCTCCATTGCAGTTGGGGGTTAAGCTGCGTTGACGCACTTAGAACGATACGTGGATTGAGCTAGTCAAGTTTACGCTTGTACCTACCTGGTCCAAGCATAACACCTCGATAACCTTGGGACCATGTGATAGAACTAACACCAGGTGAACATGTCATTGACTGTAAGACGTACCCGCTAGGTCCAGGCAAACAAAAGGAACTGGATGCATTCCTCAAGGGGAATCTGAAGTTGGAAAGGATTAGACCTTTCAAGAGTCCTTTCGCTTCCACGTTCTTCTTCATTAAGAAGAAAGATGGCCAGTTAAGGCCTGTTCAGGACTACTGGAAGTTGAATGCAGTTACCATTCAGAATCAATACCCCTTGCTGCTGATAAATGAGCTAGTAGACAAGCTGAAGTCTGCTAAGTACTATACTAAGTTCGACATCAGATGGGGTTACAATAATGCCCGAATGGCTGACAGGGACGAATGGAAAGCCACCTTCCACACAAACTGAGGGCTCTTTGAGCCACTTGTGATGTTCTTTGGATTGACAAATTTGCCAGCAATGTTCCAGACCATGATGAACTCACTGTTCAAGGAGCTGATCAATTGAGGAGTTGTAGTAGTTTACATAGACGACATTATGATATTTACAAAAATGATTGAGGAACACAGGTGAATAGTCTGAGAAGTCCTTAGTATACTCCAACGAGAACACTTGTACCTTAGACATAACAAATGTGATTTTGAAGTCCAGGAAACAGAATTCCTCAGAACAATCATGTCATAGGACAAAGTGAAAATGGAGCCAAAGAAGGTTCAGGCAATCAAGGATTGGCTGGTTCCCCAGACATGCAAACAGTTGTGGGAATTCCTAGGCTTCCTTAATTTCTACCAGCATTTTGTTAAAAACTTTGCCCAAATTGCCTGACCCCTGAATGTGCTCACATCAGAGCTTAAGGAGTTCAAATGGACCAATGAGCATTAGACTATGATGGACAGGCTGAAAGAGATGCTAACAACTGCACAAGTGCTTGCCATGCCGAATGATGATGATCCATTCAGAGTAGAAACTGATGGTTCTGGAATCGGCATAGGAGTGGTCCTATCGCAGAATCAAGGAGGGATATGGCATTCTGTAGCATTTATTTTACACTTGCTTAATGATGCTGAAAGAAACTATTACACAGCAGATCTAGAAATGCTCACAGTGATTTTTGTGTTAAAAAAGTGGCACCAATACTTGCTTGGTGCCAAACACCTGTTTGAAGTCCTGGCAGATCACAAGAATCTGGAATATTTCAAGAAGCCATTCGATCTATCCCACAGACAGGCACAATTGCAACAAATCATTCAAGAATATGATTTTACCATCAAGCATAGATTGGGCAAGACAAATCTGGCAGATCCTCTGTCCTGGAGGCCAGATTATGAAAAGGGGGTAAAATCTGATAACAAACAGAAGATCTTACTCCCCAATCAACTTTTTACCTTGAAACCATTTGCTGAGGCTAGAGCATAGCAGTGGGCAATGTATTTCTCACCTGAAGTGTTGGAAAATTGTGTGCAAACCTGGTTGAGCATAGAGTCACAGGTAGCTTAGTACCAAAAACACACTGAGAAGTATGCAATTGAAGGCCTTGAAAAGAAAGATTCCTCTTGGACAAAAAAGGATGGTCTCATTCAATGGAAGAGCCTCCTATATGTACCATGGGTCAAAGAACTTTGAGAGCAGATCATATGGGAAAACCACGATCATCTGATTGCTGGTCACCCAGGAGCTCACTGTACATGTGATCTCATCATAACACGGTACTATTGGCCCACCATGAGGAAGGATGTCAAAACCTACATCCAAGGATGTGACTGTTGCTAGAAAGCAAAGAACTGCACAGTCCCCACCCATACACCGCTCACACCAAATGAAATTCCCTCTGCCCCTTGGGAAATCATTTCTATCGATATAATTAGCCCTTTGCCAGAGTCACAAGGCAAGGATGCAATCTTGACAATCATAGATTGATTTTCTAAGATGATCCATCTCTTTCTGGTCTTGTCCACGATCACTGCCAAGGGAGTTGCCACTATATTCCATGACCATGTCTTCAAACTCCATGGCACTCCTAAGAAAGTGATATCAGACTGAGGCCCCCAATTCATGTCAGCATTCATGACCGACCTCTACAAGCTCCTTCATATTGAGGGAAACCCTTCTACCATGTACCATCTGCAGACAAATGGTCAGACTGAATGGATCAACTCAGAAGTCGAGTTGTACCTTCATCTCTACGTAAATCACTGTCAGAATGACTGGGTTGAATGGCTTGCTTTGGCCAAGTTCATGCATAACCAGAAAACTAGTAGCACAACTTGATCATTGCCATTTCTACTGAACTATGGCCAACAACCCCTGATAACAGTCGATGGTTCGAAAAACACTAGAAATGAAGAAGCCCACAAGTTCATGTCAAAGATGAAGGAAGCCAAAGCCACATTGGAAAAGGCTGCAAATGATATAAAGAAGTATTATAATTGCATGGCGCATACCCCCATCCTTTACAAAATGGGAGACAAAGTCCTTGTCGATGGGAAACATATTTGCTCTGACTAACCCACTAAGAAACTCAAAGACAAATGATATGGACCATTCAAGGTCATCGAGAAGGTCAGCTCAGCAGCTTATAAGCTTGAACTCCTGAAAACTTGGTGAGGCATTCATCATGTCTTTCATGAATTACACCTTTGGCCCTATACAGATGGAAAGTTCCTGTCACAGGCCAAACTGTCACCCCCACTGCCGGTCGTTGTAAAACAGACAGACGAATATGAAGTTGAGTACATCGTTGACTCCCACAAACACTAAGGGAATATAGAGTACCTTGTACAATGGAAAGGCTATCTGCACGAGGATCACATATGGAAACCCAAGGCACATTTCACAAATGCCAAGGGAGTACTTGAGAAGTACTTTAAAGACCACTCCAACGTGATACGCCAGGTGTTCTTTGACAAATGCGACTGTCCACTTTGCACAGGCAAAGCAACTTTGTTTACTGATCCTGTCTTCTGCTCGTATGCCACCTCCCTTGTAAAGCTCCCATCCCATCTCTTCGAAATCCCTGCTATTTCAGAGCAACAGCCTTGAAAAGGGGGTAATGTTAGGAACACTATTTTCCTTTTCCTTGTAGTATACAATACGATACTCTTTTCCCTTTATCTCTCTCATCTAATCTAATCTCATCTTATCTTATTGCACAACCACTAGGGCTTAGGTCCCCTTTACCATAGAACATTCTGCCACATTCCATGCCTGCCCTAAGCTGGCCCATGTGCACCCTGTAGTTAGTATATAAGTAGTTAGTAGAGTATTATGTTTCTCTTTATGCTTGGAATTGATCACCATAGGCCTTCACACTTTGTGGAGTGATCCTGATACCTTCTTTTCTGTGAACATTGTTGTATCCCCAATGGACATCAAATTTAGTGAATATGGTGGAGTCTTTCAACTGGTCTATGAGAGTTGAGATAAGAGGGAGGGGGTAAGCATTCTTGATTGTGTGTGAGTTCAGATAGAAATAGTCCTGACAGGGATGTACCAAGCCATCCTTCTTTGGGATAAAGAAAAAAGGGAAAGCTTGGGATGATTTGAATGGGCGAATACAGCCAGTTTTTAGGTATTCCTCAATAAAGGCATTATAGGCCTCAAGTTCTCATGGATTAAAAGGGTAGATCTTGGCAACTTTGGGGGTGAAGGTCATATAGAGGGCGATGGCATAATCAAAGAGTCAAGAGGGAGGAAGTTCATTGTGGGTCTGCTCTTCAAAGACCTTGGCAAATTTCCTGGCCTAGTCTGGTAGAGTCAGTTTGGCCTTCTCTTGTTGTTGAGTGATTTCAGTGGCGATGATTACCTTTTGGAGTAGTTTTGAGGCCCAAGGGGCAAGGGGGATGCCAGGAGTACATTTCACCTTTCTAAGCTTGATTTCTGTTTCATAGTCTAGGTCGGCAGAGAGGGTTTTGATCAAGTGCTGTTGGTCAGTGGCAAGAGGGTGGTCATGGATCAGGATATAAGCAGTGGGGGGAATGGAGACATGTCCTTGGTTTCAGTCAATGGAAGGGTTAACTGCTTTTAGCTATGGTACTCCTAGGATGATGTTATCTTTCCCTAAGGCGATGATGAGGAATTCCCTTTCTTCAAGGGTTTTTCAATGGAGAGCTAGAGCATGGTCTTATAGTGGATAAACCCTCCCTTGTTGGTAGTTCCATCAACATTGAGGGCTTGGAGGGGGTGGGTTAGGCAGACTTTTGGGAGGTCATGTTCTTCAATGAAGGTCAGGCTGATAAAATCTCCAGTTGCCCCACTATCAATCAGGGCATTCATCTCAACAATTTGGGCTCTGTCAGGTAATAGAGAGATTGGGATATGAATTGACTTTTTGTCTCTATCAGATACAAGTACAGGAGCAATATGAAATGGAGAAGACATTGGCACTTCCCTTCTTCTTAAAAATCCTCATGAATGGCCTTTGCGACAGTCAAAGGCTCTTGTTCTCCATTTTTGTAGCATATTCTAAGTGCTCAAAGGATTTCATTGGCATCAACCTTATTCTCCTTAAGGTGATGGACATACTTGGCCAGCTCAAAAGGCTGGGCAATGGGGGTAGGGATGGTAGGGGCAATGGGTGCTGCTTGGGCCCACTTAGGGTATTGAGGTGGGCAAGGTGGTGGGATAGAAGTTGAGTTGTTGGAATGAGGGTGGTTCCAAGTTGAGCATCCCTTTCTATGGCAAATAAAACATAGTCCCTTGTGCATATGTTCAGCTCTCTGAACAGGGGTGAGTCATACCACATTAACTGTCAGGAACACACAATTCTTTTTGTTACTTGTTACTAGGTTTCCTACACTTTGAGTTATGCATCATGATATCTAATCATATCACTCACCTTTATCTTAGATTAGATTAGATTCACTTCATCGTATCTTATCTGGCTATTGCCAAGGTATCTTATCTTATCAGGATGAGGTCATCCTAGTTCATATTGCCTCACACCTATAGTTTATTGCTTATCAGCGTATTCCTTATATTACAGACTCTTATAGCTGAGTCCAGGCTATTATTGCTAATTCATGATGTCACTCATGATGTCATTCCATTATAGACACTTTCTTGACTATTCTAGACTCTTATCTCATATCTATGATATCATACCCATTACTCAGGGTTATGCTTATCTTTCCATTCATTCCTATCATTTATTTCTTTATATATATCCATTGCCCAAGGCTTACTCACTATCTTTACCCAGGTCCTAGGGTAGGATATAGGGTATGATGTCATTCCAAGGGTATAGGGTTGTATAGTAGTATATATAGCTAGGAAATACCTATATAGTAGTTAGTCTTGAAATCTTCAGCCTAGCTTTATTCTTGACTCCTTGCACTTGTTGATTCTATCACATCCCTGGGTTCTGCAAGCCATTATTGTTGGTTCAGGTCATGCCCTGACATCAACATCCATGGCATTGGGGTCATGGCTTTGACTAGACAAATTAAAGGAGAACCTGCCTTGGTGTAACTCCTTAATATATTGCTGCTGCCCATGAAAGTGGCTAGCAGTGGAGATCCATCCCTCCAATATTGAGGGGACTTCTCCCATGGACAAGATCATCCTGGCTAACTTCAGGTCCAGTCCTCTAGCAAACTGGTTGATCAGCACATTTTAATCTTTTACCTTTGCCTGCAATGCAGCCAGTTGGAATTCCAACATATAGTTGCAGAATCCATCTTCACTTGTCCCCTATTGCAGATTCCTTATCTTTTTTTGGGCACTTGCTTCTAGGTCAAAGGGGAAAAATGTTGTCTGAAAATTTTCAACTAGTTTCATGAATAATTATTTCTTGGTAGGAAAATCATTGTTTATTACCTTCAGATATCATGTTTCAGCAAAGGGAATGCCTCAACCTTTACTCATCTTATTGATGGTTAATAAAAATCAGTCCTCAGGTTGGTAAAGGTTCTTGTTCATTGTAAAGTAGGCCCTCATGGCCAGTATCCATTGTGTAGCATCCTTGGACTTGCCAGAGAAGTCCTCAGGTAGGCCAGCTTTCAGTTTGATTTTCTTATCCGAAGAAGTTGACATAATATGCTCAGGTACGGGTGGAGAGGTGGGCATGGAAGGGAATAGGTCTTCTTCAGAGGTTGGGTCAACAGGGATAGGAGAAGGTGGTCATTCTTCTTTAGGTGGTAATGGGGTTGGCAGTTTGGTGAAGGAGTGGATAGAGATGTGGATAGGTCGTTTAGGAATGGGAGTGACCAGTTGGTTAGAAGAAGAGGAAAAGAAGGCGACTTACTGAGCTAGGAAAGCAGAAGGAGCAATGGCTTCTAGCAACTTTTCAACACCTCAAAAGAAGGAGGATATGTGATTGATGGTAATAGAGAATGGAGGTTGTGGAGTAGGGGATGGAGTTCTGGAGGGAGAACAGATTACATGCCTGGGGATGGAAATGTTGGGCAATGGGTTGACTCCTTGATAGGAGAACAATGGTTTAGAAAGCTAGTTCTTTTGATATGCACCTTGCATAGAATCTAGCTATAGCATCTACTCAATGGTAAGATGAAGTCTAATAGAGTAGAGAATATATGCCAAGGGTCTCGTTAATGATCAACCTCTCACCAACAGAGAGTTTACAGCAAGGTTGAATTGTGTAGAACTAGCTTACAGTACAAAACAAAAGAGGACACTATTTATATGATGAAGGTCTGTACACAGACCACAGAATACAATGAAACATCAGAGAGCATTCCATATAAGGAAAAGAATTTTCCATATCAAAAAGGAACATCCCATCTGAACCTATGGATGAGAGAAGAAAAGGTTGACATGAGTAAAGATATTGGGCTCATTAGAATGACCTAAAGGGAAGAAAGTACAGAGAAAAGAAATGGACTCAGAATACTGCCCTACCATAACACATACAATCCCTCTATCATTGGATGTATATCTTTGTTTTTGAAGAAATGCAAATTGGTTTGCCATCCAGTCTTTCTCAAGACTTGTGATAAGGCAAGCAAAGCACCATAGGATGAGCAATATTTTGCTGCACTTGCTTCCACCTTTGCATCAACCAATTTCAGACTATTTCATGCACATGTGTTTGAACCCAGTCCATGTAAAAACCTGTCCTCAAAATGTAGCATGTATGAACAAGCATGCAGAGCCTGGCAAGTGTCTTCAAGTGTGTCATGGGCTTGGCCTACCCAAAGCCTCCACTTGACTTCCTGCAAATTTTTGTTGCACAACATATGAGCTCCCAACACTGATGGTAGCAAGAGATGGATTTGCTTGGGTCAAGAAACATCATTTCTGAATTGAACACTTTCTTGTGCAGCATGTAGAGATGCAACAAATGGCATGTAAATGATTTGAACATTCTTCCAGGCATTGATACATTGTACAAGGGTGTTGCTCTGTTGCTGGAGCTTTGCACTCTGTTGATCTGTTGCATGTGCAATGCTATTTTTAACCTCAAGTTGCAGACAGAATCTTAGATATATGATTAACAGAGTGAGTGTAAAGAATGTAAACTACATACTGTTTCTCTTCTAAATCAAGGCCATTACTAATGAGTTTGCTTGCAGAGATGTCAGAATGGATAGTTGGAATGTTGGGCACAGTAGCACAGAAAGCCTCCTTCCTGGCCAACTGTAAATGGACACTTGCTTGTGTGATAGCTAATTGGTGAATTAGCAAGATACAATCTTGAATGGCATGAGACACTTACCATTAGACTTGACTTCAAAAGGGTTGAGCCTCAATGGGTCAGCTTCCCAGGCTTCTATATCATTCTTTCATTGTGCAAGTTGTACTTTGTATTGCCTAGCAAGTGATGCCTCAAACTTGTGTAGATCTTCCTTATGTTCATTTTGCTCCAGTATAGCTTCTTTTATCTTAGAAAGAATGGATTCACCTGTATCTTGGTCAACCCATTGTCATGTATCAATTAGAACAATTGACTTACCAAGGCCAATTAGTTTTTTCCAGTTTTCATTGCCAATGAGATCGTCAAGCATATTCCAATGATGGCCAGGCCCCATTTCCTTTGTGCTTGATGCAGCAGCATTAAGTGTTAACCAACCATGCTCTGGCACCTCACCATCCATTCTAGCAACACCCTTTGTGAAGTTGAGTGAGTACTTCCATTGGCACTCAGCAACATGAGCTGGGAGATGAAACTTGGGAATAAAAAAGGTAATCTTCTTCTCTTCACAAGTGAAATGCATGGGATACAGTAATATGCTCATCCATTCCCACAGATGACAACTCCATTAACAAGCAATGTCATAGAACACATTGATTGTCTTGAGAGGGGTATTCTGTAGCATGGAAAAGAAAAGATAATATATGTTTACATATTTGTAGGTTGAATTGTAAATTGTGACAGAGCATACATTTGTTGCAATACACATACTGTTTGCCCTTCTGGATATCACCAATGCCTCCAGGCAGTTTCATTTCATGACATGTACAGCAAATACTTCCAATCCCAGTTGCCACAAGGCCTTTCAAAGACTTTGTATCTGCATTGTTCACAGCAGTGTGGCCCAAGCAGTTGCTTTTCTATAGGAGATATCAGTTATGTTCAGACAAAAAGAACCTGCCCATTATATTACCTCTTGTTAAGTGTTGGAATTTTTATCCAGGTGGAGCTTATACAACAGCTCCTTGACAAAGTAAGACCAACCCTTGCTTAGACTTGGGTCAACTAAGTCCCTTGACACAGCCCTCCACTTCAACCGGAAGTTGGCATAAATTGCTACAAATAGCACATACAACCATCTTTGTTGGGTTAGTTCTGGTTTACATGTAGTAGAGTGTGCTTACTCCTTATCTTTTGATGTCTTGTCCTAGTCCTCTGGTAGATTCATTCCATGATAAGAGCATGTGGGACATATGACACAACATTTTCCTTCTTTGGTGCTGTTCACACCACCAGACTCATAACCCCATCCTAATTGTTTCAGTAATTTCAGGTGGTGCCACTCATGTGCCATTCTCATGAATTGTTCATACCAATCCTAATTGGTAGTATTAGTTTCAAATGTGGATATATAATAGATCATTATCTTTAATGAAGATAAGCCAATATTATTGTTACAATAGGCAAGCGAATTGTAGAAGTGATGCACCAAGACTTTGAACTCAAGTGAAAGTAGATGAAATTCCTCCAACATGCTAAAAGTGGCTGCATTGCATGGTTTGTTTGTAGTCACTGGGAAAAAGTGATATCAAAGCAACTGTTGAGTGGGTGTCTCTGCAGTTTCACAACCACAAAGTTGCAGCTTCACCAAATAGATTCCATTACTGTGGATAATGACAAAGTCATCTGAGTGGGGCTTGGGCAAGTAACATGCCTTGCCTGACAGATGTCCAACATCAGCAAATCACTTAGGAGTTGTTCTGGACTATACATTATGCTATAGTGATCACAATGCCATAGATAGGTCTCCCTTTGTATAACCATATTACAGTACTCTCCCATTGATACACACCTTGCATAGAATCTAGCAAAGTGTCTACTCAATGGTAAGATGAAGTCCAATAGAGTGGAGAGTACACACCAAGGGTCTCGTGGATGATCAACCTCATGCCAACAGAGAGTTCACAGCAAGGGTGAATTGTGTAGAACTAGCTTAATGTACAAGGTGATAGAGGACACTATTTATATGGAAGGCCACACATGGACCAAGGAATATGATGGAACTCAGAGGAAGAATTCCATACACGGAGAAGAGTGTTCCTTAAAGAGAAGAACAATAAAAAAGTCATGGAATGTTCAAGAAGAGGAAAGATTGTTCCATCTGAATCTACGGTCATGAGAAAGAAAGGTTGACTCGAGTTGAGACATTAGGCTCATGGGGATAACCTAAAGGAAAGAAAGTACAAAGAAAAGAAATGGACTCAAAATACTGCCCTACCATAATATTATCCCATTTGTAGCTTTGAAGAACCATCTCAAAGACTGTTTCAATGACATCTGTGACAACCACTTCAAAGTTCTGGCCCTGATATATCACCTCCATTGTAGATGACATCATTATCATCAAAGTCAGAGGCTGAGAAGGCATGATGTGCCTCAGAGCAAGTGCTTGCAAGATGTTCCAGTGCACTGCAATATATACAAGGGCAGAAGGGGCAGTGATGGGGAGAGTGACCAGCTGCATGACAATGCTGGCAAAGGTGACAAGGGCATTGGCCACAAGTGTGATTAGAGGCCCAGTTAAAACATTTGAGATAGCGATATCATGGGCACTGGTGGATGAGGTAATTCGAGGAGTCACACCGAAAGCAATGAGGAGAGTGAGGGGGAGGAATGGAAAGGCCAGGTGGGGTCTCAGGTTCATCAATAGGAATAGGGTTGGAGATAGACCCATGTGGCACAAGTGCAGTAGAGGTTTCATATTCTTCAATCACCCTGTTGGTAACCTTTAAGCCTTCGGTGCAAGCCATTTTGAATTCAGTGGGGGTGCCACCAGCAGCAGCACAAATGGAGGGAGGAAGCAGGGATGGAGAATATCTGATGGGGGTAACAGGGCATGTAGGGACATCTACAGGTGGCATCAGGTTAGATAGGGAGTGGTCATTGTCATAAATCCATTGGTCAACCAAGTTGAGCAACTTGTAGAGAGAGCCCAAGATGTTGGTGACATTGGTGAGGGGGAGACAGTCCACAACATAGCCAAACCCATTAGTGTATAACAACCCTAAGATGGTATTACAGAAATCCACAATTCCGAGTTGAATGGCAACCCCTCAGAAAGTCCCATTGACATCACAGTGGGAGTGTTGGGAGATGGTGTCACAATAGAGGGCATCAAAAGAAAAGTAGATACAGAATAAGGTAGCAAGACCATATAAGGTGGCATTTCCCATAAACATGGGGTCATTTTCTATCAGAAGTGTCAGTGTAATGTTGAGGAGCATGGAGGCATACAGCATATTGTGCTTAGCAGTGGGGAGGCACATGGAGCAGATCCTATATGGGGGCAGGGTGTGAGGGGCTGGGCAGTTAAAGCGAGAAGACGAGGAAGAAGATGTGGTACAACCAATGGATATGTTGGCGGATAACAGTTAGGCTGAGGGGAAATCAGATGGGAAGCACTTCTTATACTTGCTAAGGGTGGTCTGTGCATTTTCAAGATTCCCCTCGGGTTCCCACATTGATTTGGAAATAGGCCATTCCTTCCAGAAGATCAGGAATCAGAATGATCTGTGGACCTTCTTGTGGCATAGGATCTTCCCAACATTGAATTCTTTTTCATCTCCGATAATGTCAGGTGGGTCATAGATGAAATTTGGGCCATGCTCCAGAGTCTCCTGTTAGGACAATAGCAAAGAAGCATGGAATACATTATGGATTTTCCATGCAGGTGGGAGTCAGAGGCAATAGGCAATGGGAGTGATGACCTTCTTGACTTCAAATGGGCCATATCTCTTTGGGAGGAGTTTCCATGATTGGTTAGGGATGTGGAGATTCTTTCCTTCTAGCCACACCTTATCACCCTGTTTCCAGGGAGTGAACTTGGCAGTAACATAAGATTTCATCACCTTCTGGGCCAGTTCATGGGCTGCTAGCACTTCAGCTTGGGCTTTATTGATACCAGCAAGGCATCCATCAAGAGAGTCAATAAAGGAGGGGCAGAGGGGAGGATATAATCAGGGTTCATAGCCCATCATTAAGGAAAATGGTGTCTTTTTTATAACAGAGTGGACAGAGAAGTTGTGGTGAAACTCAGTGGATGGGATGAGCTCTTTCTATTGGGTCTGTGCTCCATTACAGAAGATCCGAAGGTAGGTTTCTACCTCTTGGTTGACCTGCTTGGTCTCTTCATCAGTCTGTGGGTGGTAGGCAGAGGATAGGTGAACATCGTATTCGAGGAGGCGGGTGAGTTCTTTAGCAAAAGCTAAGGTGAACTGGGGGCCTCTATCCAAGATAATGTGGTTGTGAAGACCAAACATAGTGAAAACCTTTTCATAAAAGACTTTAGCAACTCCTTCCACACTAATAGTTGAGTTGCAAGTAGTTAAGATTACCCCCTTTGTAAGCCCATGGTCAACCATGACCATGAGAGCATTATATCCTTGGACTGGGGAAAGACCCATGACAAGATTGACAGAGATTCATTGGAATGGGCAGGTGCAGATAGAGAAAAGAGGAGAAAGTGGGGGGATCATGGGGTAGGTATTCACCTTGGAGGAATGGCAGACTGTGCACTTGGAAATGAATTGACAGATGAATGCAGCAAGGCCAGGCCACCAGTAGTCACAGGAGATCAGTTCAGTGGTGCAAAAAATGCCCCCATGGCCACCAGCAAGGAACTCATGGATGGATTGTACCAGTTCTTGTCAGGCAAAGGAGGAAATGTAGAGGCGACCCTGGAGATATAGATTACCATCATGGTATATCCAATCCTCAGGATGTGATTGGCCAAAGAGGGGTTGAGAATTCTCCATGGCATGAGGGGTGGACTGGACAAGGGGGTCAGAAGTGGTGGAGGTGGTGATCTTGGCACTAAGAGTGAGGTTGATGTTTCAAATGAAGACCTCAGCCAGAAGTAGGGTAACAGACTGATTGTCAGAGGAGGTGTTGATTCGATCATGATGAGAGAGGGCATCAGCAGGCCCCATGGTGGCACCAGGAACAGAAGAGAAAGTAAGGTTGAAGTCCTGGAGGAATAGGTGCCAATAAGCCTGTCAGTGAGAGAATTTGCAGAGGACATGAAAGTAGGCGAGGTTCTTATTGTCAGTAATGATCATGATGGGGAGGCCAGTACCCTGGAGGTAGTGCTTCCATTCTTGCAATGCATGAATAACGGTGAGTAGTTTCCAGTTATAGATATCATAGTTTCATTCAGTGGGGGAGAAGGTTTTTGATAAGTATGCACTCGGATGATGATCTCCATTATTGTCAGTTTGCATCAGCACTGCTCAAGAGGCAGTGAGGGAGGCATCAATCATAACATAAAATGATTTTCAGAGGTTGGGGAGGACAAGAACAGGGACTGAAGTGAAGGTGGACTGAAAGGCACGAAATGCAGTTTCCTGCAAGGACAACCAGTCCCAGGATTGGTTCTTGCAAGTGAGGACAAGGAGGGGTTGAGCAACAGAAGAGAAGTCTGGGATGAACTTCTGGTAGAAGTTACAGAACTCAAGGAATGAGTGGACATCTTTGACATCCTGGGGGGTGTTCTAGTCCTTAATCGCATTGAGCTTGGCAGGATCCATCTGAGTGCACCCCTTGCCAACAACCATTCCTAAGTACTTGACTTTATCCTTGTCAAATTCATATTTGGAAAGTTTGAGGCAAAAGTGGTGGTCTTGGAGGCATTGAGGGACATGAAGGGTATGCTCATGATGGATGGTGAGGTCAGAGGAGTGGATTAGGAGGTCATCCATGTAAATGAGGAGCCACCCCTCGGCTATCATATCACTAAATGTATCATTTATAAATGCTTGGAACATGGTGGAAGAGTTACAAAGATTAAAGAACATTATCATTGGTTTGAACAGTCCTTGGGGGACAATGAAAGCAGCTTTCCATTGGTTGCCTTCTTTGATGTGGACATTTTTGTATCCCCATCAAATGTCGAACTTGGTGAAAACAGTGGAATTTTTCAGTTGGTCCATGAGAGTCAAAATAAGCAGAAGAGGATAAGCATTTTTGATGGTGTGGGAGTTGAGATAGTGATAGTCCTGGCAGGGTCAGACTGATCCATTCTTCTTTGGGATGAAGAAGAAGGGGGAGGCTTGGAGGGACTTGAAGGGGTGAATTCTTCCAGTTTTTAGGTGTTCCTTGATAAACACGTTATATGTCTTGAGCTTCCTTGGGTTGAGAGGGTATATCTTGGTGACCTTGGGGACAAAGGTAGTATGGAGGGTGATGGAATGGTTGAAGAGACAAGAAGGAGGGAGTTCATTGTGGGTCTGTTCCTCAAAGACCTTGGCGAATTTCTTTGTCCAATCTGGTAAGGTCCCTTTGGCTTTCTCCTGCTATTGGGCAATTTTTGTGGCAATAATCACCTTTCTCAGCAGTTTAGAAGCCCAGGGGGCAAGGGGGATTCTGGGGGTTCACTTTGCCTTTCAGAGCTTGATCTCTGTTTCATAGTCCAGATTGGTGGAAAGGGTTTTGACCAGATATCACTGGTCAACTGCAAGGGGGTAATCGAGGATTGAAGTGTAGGCAGTGGGGGAGATGGACACATGTTCTCAGTCCCAGTAAATTGAGGGATTGACTGCCTTGAGTCATGGTACACCTAGGATAACATTATCTTTTCCAAAGGCAATGATAAGAAATTCTTTTTCCTCGAGAGTACCTTCAATTGAGAGTTGGAGGGTGGTTTTGTAATGAATAAACCCTTCTTTGTTGGCAGTTTCATCGACATTTAAAGCTCTGAGGGGTCAGGACAGGCAGACCTTGGAAAGATTGTGTTCTTTAATGAAAGTCGGACTGATAAAGTCACTGGTTGCCCCACTGTCAATTAGAGCTGATGTCTCAATGATTTGCACTCCATTGGGCGATAGAAATATTGGAATGTGAATTGATTTCTTGTCTCTATTGGATACTAGTATAGAAGTGATACAGAAAGGAGGAGAAGACATTGGCACTTTCCTCCTTCTTAAAAATCCTTGTGAATTGCCTTTGCAACTGTCAAAGGCTTTTGCTCTCCATCTTTGTAGCATGTCTTGAGTGCTCGAAGAATTTCTTCGGCATCCACCTTGTTTTCCTTAAAATGGTGCATATACTTGGCCAGCTTAGAGAGCTGGGTGATGTGGGTAGGAATAGTGGGGGTGATGGGTGCTGCTCAGGCCCATTCTGGATTACAAGGTGGGCAAGGTAGTGGGGTAGAAGTTGAGGAATTATTGGGGTGAGGGTGGTTCCAAGTTGAGCATCCTTTTCTATGACAAATAAAACATAATTCTTTATGCATATGTTTAGCTTGTTGAACTGGGATGAGTTGTACTGCATTGACATCCATGTCATTTGGATCATGGCCCTGACTAGATGAGTAGAAGGAGAACCTGCCTTGGTATAACTCCTTGATATGTTGCTGCTGCCCATGAAAGCGGCTAGCAGTCAAGATCCATCCCTCCAACATTGAGGGAACCTCTCCCATGGACAAGATCATTCCTGCTACCTTTTGATCAAGTTCTTCAGCAAACTGGTCAATCAGTGGATTCTGATTGGTATTCTTTGCCTGTGATGTGGCCAGTTGGAATTCTGACATGTAATTGCAAAATCTGTCTTCACTCGTCCCCTGTTGCAGGTTTCTCATCTTTCTTCAGGCACTGACCTCGAGGTCGAAGGGGAAGAATGTCCTCTGGAAGTCTTTGACCAATTTTGTGAATGACTTTTTCTTGTTGGAGAGGTCATTGTTCAGCACTTTCAGGTACCAGTGTTCAGTGAAGGAAATGCCCCAATCTTTACTTATCTTGTTGATGGTCACCATAATCTGGTCTCTCAAGTTGTAAAGGTCCTTGTTCATTGTAAAATAGGCCCTAATGGCTAGTATCCAGTGTGTGGCAGCTTCAGACTCACCAGAAAAGTCCTCGGGTAGGCCCACTTTCAGTTCAGTCTTTCTCTCGGAGAAAGATATAGTATGCTCAGATGGGAGTGGAGAGGTAGGCATGGAGGGGAAGAGTTCTTCTTCAGAGGGAGGGTCAACAGGGATAGGAGAAGGTGATTATGATGGGGTGGTCAGTCTGGTGAAGGAAGAGATGGGACAGATTATGTGCCTGGGGGTGGAAATGTTGGGCAACAGATTGACTTCTTGGTAGGAGAATGGTGGTTTAGAAAGCTAGTTCTTTTGATATATACCTTGCGTAGAATCTAGCTATAGAATCTACTCAATGGTAAGATGAAGTCCAATAGAGTTCTATGCAATTCAACCTTGCTGTGAACTAGCTTACTGTACAAGACAAGAGAGAACACTATCTATAGGATGGAAGTCTGTGCACAGATCAAGGAATACAATGGAATATAAGAGATCATTCCATAGAAGGAAAAAAGTGTTCCATAGGTGAGAACAATAAGAAGTCATGGAACATTCTAGAAAGAGAAGAAGTGTTCCATTTGATTCTATGGACATGAGAAAGAAAGGTTGACATGAGTGGAGATACTAGGCTCATTAGGATGACCTAAAAAGAAGAAACCACAATGAAAAGAAATTGACTCGGAATACCACTTTATTGTAACAACAATCATATTGTGGAGAATAAGATAGGTTCATATCCAGGCATTAGCATATTCAAGGTCTTCTTTTTTCTGAATTTGAATATGTAGGTCATGTAGAGACTGGAATCAACCCTTGATAGATCCATAAAGGTGTTCTAAGTGAATACAGACCTAGAAACTAATATTAAAATGAAAACTAATATATAAAAGACATACTTTGGATAGATGGTAATTAAATATTTTTTGAGCCCTTGTCAGGTTCCCATTAGTTGGCCTCTTAAATGGGACTATACACCATGGATGACAGCCATATGTACTGTCAGCCCAAAGCCATTCATTTAGGACCAAAAATTGTTCAGGGGAGCATGCAATCTGAATATGCTGAAATGCTGTGGAATTATGAAGACTTCCAGGGACTCCTATAGCATAGTCAACAATCCATAGGTTGTGTGGAAAGATCACAATCTCAAATACTAATTAGCTATCTGATAAAACACTCTATATTTCTTACCTGATTGGAAAGTGAATAGTTGGATTTGCAATCAGAAAACCCTTCTCCATGCCAGCCAGGCTTTTGAAATAGCTTGAACAGAGTTCCATCAACACATAGAGATCCTCCTTTCCACTCAGGACATGTTCTCTCCTCCACATATCTTTGAGCCCTTGTTTTATCCCTTTGATCTTTTGGTTGGTTCAGATCAAAGTGGATGAATTCATCATGGTGATGTAAAATAGCTACCATCACTTGCTTATAACAGTTGTGAAAAGTGCCTACAGAGACACCAGCCCACTCTGCCAGATCTTGTGAGGTAGCTGCGTTACCATAATTACCTGCTGCATTTAGGAAAATGGCCAGTTGGATAGGAACAGGGAGCTGGGCATTATTGGAATTGTTGTGGAAGATTGGGTGATTTTCAATAAGCTTGACAATATTGGGAAAAACATCAGGTGAAACTCTTAGCTTATACTGAAAGAATTCAGGATTTTCCAGCTTTCATTCATCAAGAAGGGAAAGTTGAGGAATATGGGTGGAAGGAGGATGGCTTTGAAGACCATGTGCCTTGGAAACTTCATCCTCTAGAGCAGCAATTAGGCCATGGTACAGTGACCTCCAAAACCATTGCAATGCCTAACCCTGATGTGGTGCACACAGCACACCACAAACACCCATGGGAATTCTGCTAAGGTTTGGTGGGGACAAACAAAGTACACACTCTCAGCTACAATCTGGCCTCTGGATCATGTGATTTGGGTCAGAGGCTGTGGAGTTATGTTTATTTCAAAACAGCAATACCATTGCAATAGTTTTGCACTTATTGGTAGAGAATGTGGAATCTTGTTGAAATACCATCATAAGTGGCAATGT
>JBBPQW010000480.1:0-18953 GCA_038092695.1 Boletus rubropictus
AGAGCGACACCTTCCTTCATATAAGAGAGAGCATATGCTACCCTCTTGTCGTCGTCGTCATAGAGCTCCTTATTGATCAAGAGGTAAGCTTTGACGGATAGAATGAAGGACTCGGCTTTTTCGTAAGATCCATCGTAAGCCTCAGGTGCTCCAATCTTGAGTTCGATGGGTTTCGTTGTTGACATCTTGGTCGAGATTCTGGTTGCAGCGGCTTTGGGGCTCGGTCCTGCAGTTCGTTCAGGGGGCTGCGAGAGTTTCTTCATTGGCTCTGCAGGTCGTTCTGCTGCGGCTTGGGGTTTTTCCTCCAAGGGTCATGTCAGCGGCCAGGGTTTTTCCTCTGGTATCATTCGTCCGTGTTCTGGTTCAGAGTCCGAGGTGTTGGGGATAAGAGGGTCGGGGTGTCAGAGTTCAAATGGGAATATGTGTAGGGGTTTCTTGCCCTTGGGCGTGGACTCGGGGTTCTTTGAGGACGAAATCTTTCAGTGGGTAATCTGGTCAGCAATGATGGCTGCTAGTAAAAAAGAGACTAGATCTTTTGTTACGCTTGGACCGGGTAGGTATGAGCGTAGACTTGACTAGCTCAATCCATGTATCGTTCTAAGTGCGTCGACGCAGCTTAACCCCCAACTGCAATGGAGGATTTGGGATAGGGACTATGTCGAAGGATCTGAGGGATCGGTCGCAAGGATTTAGCAGTATATCCAAGTAGATCTAGTCTAAGGAGTACTGTGTACAGGGCAAGGTTTATATACCGGTATAAACTGAGCACGGACCAAGTTTGTAAAAGGAAAATAAGAGATCATACAACTTGAGAGTGAATGGCCATTGGCCGAAGATAAATGATAGGAGGGGAAATGGCCATTGGCCGAAAGGAGTCGTATGATGTAAAAGATAAGAGATAAGAGATAAGAGAAAGCCCGTAACCGAGGAATCGGCCGAGCGAGAAGTCCAAAGGTTAGCATGTGCCCATGGGAATGGCTAAGTGGTTATACAGTTTGCATAGAGCGAGAAATAAAGGAAAGAAAATAATGAATCATAACAGCGGTATGTTGGCCCAGCATGGACCTGATCTCCTCAAGGCTGGCCACACCTTTCTGGATAATAAGTTCAATGAGGTCAGCCCATTCATCAGAGTTATACTCTGGACAGTTGGCAAATTTGAGCTCCAGGAGCTAGAAAAGGCATGCAAAGGAGACTTCCTGGCACACAAATTTTTTCAAAATTGTGAAGCCTGACAGAATGAACATTGTGGGAGAGATCTTAAAAGTTGTAGACATGCTTTGAAGAGATTCGGGAGGCAAGGTGGATTCTTCAAGGATGATTTGAGGTTAAAGGTGGACAGGTGACATGTATCCTGTGCTAGCATAATTTGAACATCAAAATGCCATGGGACCATGCACCAGCTTTGCCTCTCAAGGTGTGGTGGGCCTACCTGTTGATGAGCGAAGGGACATGCTTCATTACAAATGTTGAATATGTCCTATTTCACTTTAGAAAATAAGTTTCTTGGATCCTATGGGATGGGGATCCACTTAGCTTAAGAAACTAATTAAGCATAAATATGGTTTATGTTACACATTTATTACTACTACTAGTACTGCTATAACATGGTGGTATAGTAGAAGAGAGAAAAAGGGTTGTAAGCAATGCTGTCAGCGGGTACTTATTGTGAATTGAACTCAATCCAGGCAATGCTGGAGTTGTGGCATGAGTGTTTTGGCTCAATATAGCACAAAATAGACCACCCACATGATTGCCACACACTTGCGCCACAACTCCAGCATTGCCCGGATTGAGTTCAATTCACAATAAGTACCCACCAACAGCATCACTTACAACACTTTTCCTCTCTTCTACTGACGCTGCAGTCAGAACTTAGAAAGAATGAAAAAAAAAAAAAAACAAGGGGCCATCCATCATGCTCACTCTGTTGCCAGTGATAATTGGATCATCTGAGCAAGATTGCCACTGTAGACAGGCAGATAACACTTTGGTGCATACCCATCATCTGTAGTCTTACATCCTAATGTTTGATCCCCTAGTGCTCATCCTGCTGCCAGTGATAACCAGATCATCCAAACAAAATTGCTGTCATAGACAAGTGGGATAATTTTTTGGTGTGCATGTACATCCTTGTGCTTAGATCCCCTCATGATCAGTACAGCTACTTTGACCTAGTCTTCACTCCCAGTTCTCCTGAATTCCCTGCTCCGATTCATCATTTCTGTCAGGATCTTGATGACATGTACTTCAACCAAAGCTGGATTAGATCAAAAACTGGCCAGCAGTGCTCAAACACTTCCAGGTTTGGGAATCTGGACAGTGTCTGAATATATTAGGTGAGTTTGTTGCCTTGTCAATATTCTTTGCTTACCATTTGTCGCACCTGTTCCATTGCCTTTGGGTCTTGGCTGCTCCTGCACTTGGAAGTGTCCAAATGCTTTTTAACAGCCTTGTTCATGAAATGCTAATCATCATGTTCACAGTCAGTCCTTTCTATGGGCATTTTATCTTCCCACCTTCAGTGATTTGAGACTCTCTGCCCCCCAGTGCAGTTGCTCTTCTAAGTTATATCCTCCTGACCCGGCCTTCCAGCCTCACTGCTTGGCTTTGGTATCTTCCCACTATTGAAGTCTTCTGATTCCAATGATGATAAGCTGGATTTGGATGGTGAACGTGACAGTGAGCATTCTGATCCTTTGTTTTCAGAATCAGAATCATCTAATGGTGCTCCTATAGCAAAGAACTTCATGCCTTTTGCAGGTGCAGAAGTACTTGTACCTGGCAGGGGGGTGGTGGCCTTCAGAGCTGGCATTGGAGCTCTAGAAGAAAATTTGGACTTCGCTGAGGTATGTTTGGTGGGTCCCTGTTAAATCTTTTTGGCCCCTGAGAATGCCATTTCTCTAGCTGCTGATACATCTACCCTGGATATTGGCTGATAGAATATCTCTTCCTGAGAGGATAGGAGCAGTAATGAAACTGGAGGTGTGTTGATCTTATGGAACATTGTCATTGTTTGTCTGGTGGAAGGTATCACTGGTAGTCACATTGGTATTTGAATGTCCATCATAGGATAATTGTCTAATTGTAACTCACAGTTCTGGCAACCCACTTCCCAGTTGTCATGTGTGAGGATAACAACAACAAAACCACTGCCTCATCGTCACACACAAAGATAATAACAACAATAAGTTGTGCCTGTAGATAAGGTCATCTGAAGAAAAATAACAATAGGCACTTACACCCTTGTGTGGAGATAATGATTGTAGTTTGCTACATTGCTGCATTACAGAGTATTTAATGCATCGTTCTCTCATAGGCAATAATATCATTCCTACACTCCAAAAATCTCTACATGCTTCTACATTTGATGATGGGCAATATCCTCAGCCAATCCATCCTCTCACCTTGCAAGATCTCTCAGGTAAATATCCACATTCATGTGCTTGAAAAATTTGTTCACTCCAAAATAGTCACGACATGTGCCAGTTGTTGGTCCTAAGTGACTGACTGTTTCATCCCTGCCATCCAAGCACCGAGCAGTCGAAGATCTCCCGCCCCCCCTTAAAGTGGGCTGCTCTTGATTGTGGACAGCCAATTCCTTTCAGTAGGGCAACTTCCTCCACTATTGATGGGGTTGTCCTCCCCACCCTGCCATCCAAGCGCCGAGCAGTTGAAGATCTTCCTGCTCCACCCTTCAAGAGAGCTATGCCCGATTGTGTACACCTGGTTCCTTCCCCCTCTGCTCCATTGAAATGCAAAGCCAATGAGGCTGCATTATCACCTCCCCTGTCTGCTAAGATGATTGCCCTCAAAACAGTCTTGTGCAGAAATGAATCAATGCTTCAGTTTATCCTAACCAGCCAGAATATTTCTGTGAACTCCCTCTTGAGCACCAAAGCTGATATATTCACCTTCCTTATCAGTCTAATAGATCAATTCTCTGGTATATGCCTATCAAACTTCTTCATATGATTGCAGAAAAACTTGACCTGGAATCTCTTCACATCCTGTCTCAGGTTTGCTGGTGTTTTAATGACATTGTGGGCTCACAGTACATGGCATCTATCAAATTTCCCAGACTCAATGCCAATGACTGGCTCATGTTGGAGAGCAATCAATATGAAGCTCTCCTCATCTGGAGATGCTCTAGTACATTTGTGCTTCCCTGATTTCTATGGTTCTCAGCCTTCCGACAGACGAATGATAGAAACCTGGAGGCTCTGGCTGTATTTTTTGATTCATTAAGGGGCACTATCCCCAAAGTTCATTTTTCCATGCATGCAGGTCTGCTTAAAGAATCTCTGGGGCTTTTCTACCTCCTGGAGACCATCATTCAGTCGGGGTGTCATAGATTACATTGTGATGGTACCAGCTGGTGTGGAGTCAAAACTGGTATTGATGGTCATAGTGTTGTTTGTGAAAACACACTCCAAGAGTTTTACATCAATTCTCCACTACTCTTCACATTGTGTATTTTTCCCTTCACCCTCATCACTCTGCACAATGCTCCTCTTCAACATTTCACATTGACAAACACCAGCTTGGAATCCAGCAATTGGTCACTTCTCCTCCAGTTCACAACTTTTCCACAGCTGTCCATTCTGGAGGTTGAGGAGGTTTGCCCCATTCCTAGCCTCATCGACTTCCTTCTCAGGCATCAAGTACATCAGTTGCATGTCACCGACCATGGTGCCTGCACCATTTCATCTGGAATGATGTGGAGACGGTGCCATCATGCCTCTATCCCTTCCTTAGTCCAATTGGATGCTCCCTCAGCTGTTATCATCATGTTGACGTGTCTTGTTGACCTGAGCAGCACATTTCAGAGACTCAATATTCATCTTCACCAGTCAGCAGGTAAACAGAACCTTTTTTCTATCTTGTTGTCTTGCATAGAAAGCTTCATTGATATTAAGGAGTTTCAAATCACCATGCCTAGTGGACTGGAAGATATTGCATATACAGTGCCAAATGGTCTCATACATGTACAGCGAAGGATGTTAGCATCAGGCTTGCTGAACAAATGTTAAGTCCTGATACCATAGTAAATGAATTCTGCTATTCATTATTTATTTTCACACCTGCAGAAGCTTCTACAGCTATCTTGTGCCCCTTGGATGCAAGCCTTTATCCAGGCTCGCAAGGTGTGAATACACACAGGAAGTTCTTTTCTGAACAAAGAATTTGAAGATATGTTCCAAATGTTCTCTTTGCTAGGAGATAATCTTGGAGTGTCTTTAAGTATACAGATTGACAGATTGATCTATGTAGAATATGTATCCCATTGTGTCTGACAATGTTTGATATATATTCATGTATTATTCTACTGGGTGCTAAGGGATGCCTTGTCAGAATCTGCAAAAATGGGATCAATCTAAGCACAATCATGGCATTAATGAGGCTAAGAAGGTGTACCAGAGTTGCTGCTCTCTCTGGTATGGATCTTCAGGCCAGTGATGTGAGGCAGGCTATAATAGAGAGGAGCCGGGAATGGTGCCAGCCCACATGACAGCAGAGGGCTTGATATCATACCCATGAGTGTTGAGGAGTGCCAGTGCCAAGGGCATTGAATCTCAAACAATCAAGTGAGTGTACCATTTAATTTACCTGGAAAGTTAAGTAGTTAAGTAGATACATAATTAGATGCCCTGGACAATAACCATCCAAGGGAAAAGCTCCCCTGAGGCAGCTGACTGCTTTTGCATAAGCCAAGTACTATTATAAAATTCTCAGGGTAACTCCTCCACTGGCTTCCAAGATGCTGACATAGCATAGTTCTGTATGTGCTTTGCTGCTTTGGTGCCTTTGGTTGAAAGTATGTTGGAGTCTATAAAACGGACAGTATCAATGATATTGAGTTCACCAGTGATGTCCCTCCTCCAAGGCATGAATCTTGTTTAGAAAACTGGCTCCCAGTCCTCAACATCACTTTCATCTGAGCTCATCCCATCACCACTCAGCCTGGTTACCATTGTGGTCAAAAACTCCCACATGTGCATCTTGTCAAGATCACCTCTTTTCTATCCTAATGCTAATACATTCTGAGTGATCTGTAGGCAATGCTTATATTTCTGCATTTCACCATTCATCAGCACTGACTTCAAGCAAGGCAGGGAACACTTACAGCCATCCTACAACTGTCCCTTCGACATTTCTTCAACAACTGTTCCTTGGCCTTGATCAACCTCTCAGCCACTTGATCTTTGGTTTCCACTATGTTGTCTGCTCGGATGCGAGGCTTTGCCTGTGTGACTAAGGTCCAGATGCACTTGAATGTATCTGCAATGGCAGTCTCCCAATATTGGTTAGACCTTGGTTGTGTCAACCACTCCCTTTCATTTTGCATGTCAGCCAGCTTGCAAACCAATATATAGATCACAGCCTGGTTCCAATTTTACAAAGGTGGGTGATCAAAGTCCCAGCAAAGGTCTGATACAACAGGGCCAGCCTGACCAGTTTCGGTGAATGCATCTACTTCTTTTTTCAGGGCCCCTTCAACGAGCAGAAAATTCTCATCCTTTGAGATACTATAGACCTCAGTAAACAGTTCACAGACGTGTTCCTTTAACAAAATTAGTCGCAAAAAGGAAATAATATACAGAAACTTACCAGGTTTGCACATCTTTCACTCTGTGAAATTGCCATCTCATGTTTTAGCTGCTGTATTTTTTTCAATGTTCTCTTGAGATGTGGAGTAGGGGCAGTGCTCTGTGTTGTTGGAAGGTCTTTGGCAAGCATCCAGTAAACTTGCTGAGTGATAGTTTGTATAATCAGGTTGCTTGCATTTGTGTTGGTGGGTTCAGTGTCCTCGGGTGTGGCATGGTCTTGAGTTCCACAGGGGTCTGTTGGACCACCTGTCAAGTCCTATAAGATGGTGGATATCAACTGGATTATAATAGAGCTAAAATGTTGAAGCAACTCACTGCAGGGTATTGACCAGATAATCGGACTCTTGGTACCTCTGACCCATAAGTCTAAAACCGTGGCTGTTGAGTTGCATTGGCATTGGTGGGTTCAGTGTCCTTGGATGGGGTGTGGTCTGGAGTTCCACGAGGGTCTGTTGGGCCTGTGAAGTCCTATGCAATGGTGAATATTGATTGGATTATATCAAACTAAAATGTTGAAGCAACTTACTGCAGGGTATTAACTGGATAATCAGACTCTTGGTACCTCTGACCTGTAAGTCTGCAACCATGGTTGCTGTTGCTGTTGCTGAGGCAATGCTAAGAGTATGATATCTACACATGCAACAAGAGACTGACCTCAACTTTCTCCATGATGCTCTGCTGCCTTTTTATCATCATCGCCAACTCTGCCTCTTTGTCTGCTTAAAACCTGCTAAGTGATATCTTCATGGAGTGGTCACTAGGTGTACTCACTGCAAGTCTTGCCATACGAGTCATCAGCTCTGTGTGTTTGTTCTGAAAGTGCTGGAGTATATTTGCTTGGTCAACAATCATGGAATCTCTCTCAGTGATCTGCACTGCACTAGTATGCTCAACGTTTTGAAGTTTGCTCATGTGAAGCCCAATAATTCGATCTCTTTCTTCTAGTTCACATTTCATTCTTGCATCTTATTTGGCTAACTTTGCATCCAAGTCAACAGAGAGACACTGTAAAGATTGTGCAGCTTCAAGCTGTCAAGAAGCCTCCTGGATTATGTTCTGTTTCTCTGATCTAACATCCTGGGAGTACTCAGCATTACTATGAAGATTGTGGCTATTGATATAGTTACTTACATGGAGTTGGCTGGAGGTACAATGCAAGTAATACTTTAGGTTGTAGAGAGATTGCCAGATTGTCTGTGAATGGTCAACCTCTCTGAGGAGAACCTTGTTGGGATGCTAGATAACTGGTAAATTCATCTATGACAATTGATAGATGTGTCATACCACAACATCAATAGACTCTGATGATGGAGCAGGCCGAACAAGAGACTGCCAAGGATTGTGATCTCCATTTGGTCAGATGTTGCTACCTGGCATTGAGCAACTAGCAAGAACACCAGGGGAGGATATGTTTTCTAGACACAACATGGAAGCAAGATTGATATCTGTAGGTAAATTTGAGTAACACATCCATAAGGAACATAAGCATTACCGGTGTCAGGAGCTGGGTTATTACTGGAATCAAATGTTGAGGCAGCAAGAGAATCTGGATGCTGGGAATGATCCCAGGGGTTCAGGTCTACATTTGCATCGCTCAAGAGCAGGTCCATGGGATAATGGTTGTTAGCAAAGCCAGTGTCCATGATGGTACTGAAAATGGAGAAAAATGGCATACTCACATGAGTCAGTGCTTTCTGAAGGCTATTAAACCAACAAACAAGCCGTAAAATCCAGTTTTGAGAACAACAGACAATGGGGACAACAAAGCTAATTGTTAGTGCAAAGATAATAAAGAATAAGCCTAAAAGGCTAATTCTGATCAGTACATAACAATGGTAACAATGATATGATGGTAATGATGTTAGTCGTAAAGATAAGTAATGACAATGGGTAGCAAGGCAACATACTAGTTGTTAATGTGATAACCCAGAACAATAGGGTGAATGACATAAATAAGTTGCTACACTTGGGGGCTCATCATATTATTGCAATGTTTCTGTACACCTCGTCTCTGTCTTCATCTTACACACTTGAATGCCACATGCACAGTCATCAAGACATCATCCTTTGCCTAGCAGTGTTGTGCAACGGCAGCTTGTTGGCCAGTGGTGGTCAGTATTAACCTAAGAATCTGGTTTACAATGCTCACCAAGAATGAAGATTTCAATGGACTCAGAATGTGGGACCTGCAACATCAACATGAGCTATCAAAACCCATCCAGACACAACATTCCTACAATCCCATCACATGCATGGTGTGGGTCACTCAGAAAGATGATGTCTGGAAGGCATTGTGTTGCAGTACAGGACTGGGCTCCTTAATGCTGCTGTGCCAAGGCTTGGGGTTATATTTTGATGAGATCTGCATGAGATGAGTGGGAAATGGTTACAAAATCATGCATGTTGCCCTTGATATCCTTGGAAGTGGCAACACACACATTATCATAGGTACTTGTGATAAGTGAGTACAAGTCTGGAGACTGGATGCTGGATATCACCTGTCAAATATATTTAGCATCGAGCTACCAACAATGATTCCACAAGTGTTGGTTTTCCATGGCCAAGATATTGTCATGTTTGGGATGTATGACAGAGAAATGTGAGTGATATTTATTTTAATCAATGGCAATAACAAATTGGGCAATGGTTTCAGGCATATGCTCCACAGCAAAGATGGGTTATTGCTAGCAACATGATCCCTGGGGATGATGATGTGAGTCACTGATTTGTATGTATTCAGCGCCTCACCACAGATCAGAGGTTCTGTGGTGGTTGACAAAGGTTGCGACATTTGTGTTATCGACAACACTGTGAACAGATTCAGCTTGCACTGGATTGACAATGGAACATGCATATGAACATATGAGACCAAACCCACAAAGACATACCCAAAACAAGTCACTTTCACCACTGGAACTGAGGAAATTGTGGGTGGCAGTGAGAATGGACTAGTATACATTTTCAGCAAGGATAGTGGGAAGCTGCTTCAAACATTGTGACATACAAAGTCTGGGCAAACACAGACATTAACAGTAAATGCTTCACTGGCTGTTAGTGAACACCAGGGTTAACCTACCATCAGACATATGCAAATGATGACTTGCACCTGATTGTGGCAGCATCATCCAGCAATGATAGTGATGCCAAAATTTCCATATGAAAAAAGTGTGTTGGCCCATTAGAGGTGAACATCACCAAATACAATTCGGCGTCCATCATCTGGATGCTGTTTCAAGGTTTGAAACAACTACTAAGTGTCATGTTACTTCTAGTCTTTACAATGCAAACAATGATGAGTGTGAAAGTCCCTATAAATAAATATAGTGTTACTTACTGTATCAGAACCCAAACACATATAGGGAAAATATGACTTATATGACATTCCAGTTAAAGGGGCTGTTGCAACTTCACCGAAGTCCCTATGAATATAAAAGCATAGAGGTGCAGCATATTGTTGACATAGGTGAAATTGACATGGTGAATCCCAGAAAGATTGGAGGGGGTGCGATCATGCAGCAGCTAATCCCTGAATTTGACTTGATCATTAGGAGAACTGAGAATAGTCCGGGAGATGCACCGGAAGTCATGTACTTGTAAATACAAATCAGTTAAATACAAATCAGTTTGTAACACACACTGTCCTGCTGATATGATGTTGTGAGTTTTGTCAAAGTAGCTGTAAGCACAAGGATGTACATACGCACCAAAAAGTTATCCCACTTGTCTACCATGGTGATTTCATTTGGATGATCTGGTTATCACTGGCAACAGGATGAGCACTAGGGGATCAAACATAAGGATATAAGACTACAAATGATGGGTATGCACCAAAGTGTTATCCACCTGTCTATGGTGGTGACCTTGCTCAGATGAACCAATTATCACTGGCAACAGAGTGAGTGTTATGACCTTGCGATCACACCACTAGCCAAGTCTGTTACAGCCTCACACTAAAGGCTGGCGAAGAGAAAAGAGGAAGGGAAGAGCTGAAGCACACCAATTAGATGGTTTTAACCCAACTAGACAAGTGGTCAAAGCTGGGGGTCCAGCAATGAATACAAGCCTTTATATATTGTACAAGAGTGTGCACGGACCAAACAGTGCATGTGACTAATTACTATACAAGTACATAGTGTTCTCATGGAGGCAGTGTGGAATGAAAGAGAAGCAACAGAGATTAAGTAGGTGTGTAAACCATGAGGCATGATGTCATAGTCTAGAGCAGTCTAGACCTGGGTCATGTGCATGCTCCCATGATCATGTGCACTGGTCATGTGACTTTGAAAATAGAAAGCGAAGGTGAAAAGTTAGGTTAAGAAATAGGGGTTTATAACACTACCCCCCCTGAAGACTCATATTCCAGACAAGTCACTGTGAATCCAGTGCCCACTTCAGGGCCAAAGATATTAAATAAAGATGTAAATTCGGCTGTCGAGAATCCACAAAGAGGTCGAGGGGCAAATGGGTGGGCGTGGTGAAACTGTTGAACTGCATCCTGTGCATTCACTAAGTTGATCGCCAGTTCCCAAGTGCGATCTGCTTCGTCATATCCGCGCCAATGGATAAGGTACTCAAGTTTCCCTTTGTGCATTCTAGATGCAATAACAGACTCTACTTCGAATTCTTTGTGCCCTTTGTCAGACACCTCAATCACATCTGGGCAAGAGACAGGTTGCCCTGGTAGTGTGTCATGATAGGGTTTAACACAAGAAATGTTCACAACCAGGTGAATTCAAATAGAGGAAGAAAGATGCAATTCAACTGCATTAGGGAGAAGTCAAGTAATAATGTAAGGTCCAATCCATTTTTGCATGAGCTTCCGCGTGGTATATGGTAACTTCAAGTTTTCCGTTGACAACCAAACTTTATCTTTTAATTTATAAGCAGGGGCATCGGACTGTCTATTGTCCAACTGCTCTATTATTTGTTCACAAGCATGTGAAAGTGTCCTGTGAGGGAGGGAGAAGATCCTCCAAAACTGAGTCAAGAGTGGTAATTATGAGTAACCGCGAAATTAGTATTTCCAGTAGATGTCGTAAGTGAGGAATTATGGTGGAATTGAGCTAGCTTAATCCACTTGCTCCAGAGTGCCTGTTTCTTTGACATGTAAGTATGTAAGTACTGCTCCATTTCACGATTCAATTGCTCGGTTTGGCCATCTGTCTGGGGATGATAGGCAGTAGAGATCTTCTAAGAAATCCCAAGGAGTTTACACAAATCCGTGGTGAACTCGGATATAAACTGGGGTCCATGGTCCGATATGACCATTGAGGGGAGGCCGTGGATATACCAAACATTATCTCTAAATATTTTAGCTAAGTCCATAGAGAAAGTGTTCTTTGTGCATGGCACATAGACGACCTCTTTTGAGAAACAATCAACTATAGTACAGACAGCATCAAAGCCATTGGAAAGAGGTAGTCTGGTAACAAAGTCTATGGAAATATCCTCCCATGACCTTTTGGCTGCTGGAAGAGGTAATATTTTTCCTGCTGGTGCTTTTTGCTTACCCTTTGTGAGGGTGCACCCATGGCAGTGTTCTACATATTTAATAATATCTTTTTTCATAGCAGGCCAAGAAAAGAATTTGGCAACCTACTGATATGTACAATATTGTCTGGCATGACCTAATATGGGTTCGTCATGGCAAATGCCTAAAAGTTCAATGCAGAGCGCCTCAGGTACAAAGACCTTTTGCTCGTTATCTTTGATAAATAAGGAAGAGGAACTATTGTAAGAATATCCTGTTATGTAAATGTCTTTTATTTTTTCTGATTCTTTTCTAATTTTTTCTTGGAAAGGAGAAGAAATAGAAACATTCTTGACAAATAACTTTTCTGGTAATACAATAACATCCTTGTTCAAGTCTACGACAGCATCTCCATGGTCGGGTCGTCAAGACAAGGTGTCTGCTCTGTTGAGAGCTCCTGGTTTATAAATAAAAACATAGTTGAACTCTTGAAGGAAGGCATGCCAGTGAGCCTGTTGTCTAGACAAGGTTTGCGGCTTCTTCCAATATTCAAGGTTTTTATGATCTGTCCAAATTTCAAATTCAGTTTGACCAATAAGATAATGGCACCATTCTTCTAAGGCACGGATAACTGCTAGCAGTTCTTTATCATAAATAGGGTAGTTCTGCTCTGCAGAATTAAACAAATGAGAAAGGAAGGTGCAAGGCCTCCATACCATATCTAGACATTCTTGCCATAATACTCCACCAGTGGCAATGTCTGAGGCATCTGTTTCTACCCACATTCTTCTTGAGCTATCTGGATAAGCAAGAAGTAGGGCTTCCATAAACTTCTTTTTGAGGGCCTGGAAAGAGGCCTTTTCTTCTATGCCCCATCGGAAAGGGGTGTCCTTTTTTGTTAAGTTATTGAGGGGTCGAGCCAGGTCAGTGAAGTTCTCAATGAATTTCCTATAATAGTTACATAAGCCCAAGAATGCTTGTACCTGTTTCAAGTGTGTTGGTTCCGGCCAATCTTCGATGGCTTTAGTCTTTTTGCTCTGCATTTCGACACCATCTTTAGAAACTACCATTCCTAGAAAGTCAACTTTGTCAGCAGAAAATACACATTTTTCTGGTTTGACAAATAAATCATTTTCGCACAAGTGCAAGAGAACCTCCTTTACCAGGTCTTCATGTTGTTCCTTGGTTTTACCCTTGGAAAAGACCATGATGTCGTCCATATAGATAATTACAAAGGCATACATGTCATTAAAGATGTTGTTCATCATTCCCTGAAAGGTTGGGGGTGAGTTTATAAGACCGAAATACATAACGGTCGGTTCATAGGCTCCGATAGGCGTTACAAACACCACTTTCCATTCATCACCTTCTTTGATATGAATATTATTAAATCCCCATCTAAGATCCATTGCTGTGAAGATGTCAGCACCTTTAAGCTGATCAATCAACTGCGAGATCAGGGGTAATGGATAGGCGTTTTTAACCATTCCGTTGTTTAAGTACCTATAGTTCATAACCAGTTGTTTCTTCCCATCTTTTTTAGGGATAAAGAAGACCGGCGCCGTTTGAGGCAACTTACTAGGCCTGATGTATCCTTTTTCAACTCTTTTTCAATAAAGTTATGGATTTCTTCATTTTTCATATCCGACATAGGAATAATCCTACCCTTCTTTGAAACAAAGTCAGGTTTGAGATCTATTGTGTGATCCCAGGGTTTCCTTATCGGCATCCAAGAAGACTCATTCTCAGAGAACCGGTCCAGGAAGTCATGATAGGCTTTTGGTACTTTAGCTGCAACTTTAGGCTCTATACTATGTATGTCTACGAATTGCTGTTCTACAGCTTTTTTAATTAATTGGCACTGTTTAGTGCATCATCCATAAGATATGGTCTTATTGACCCAATCTATCATAGGGTTGTGGCAACTAAGCCAATCATACCTGATCATCATGGCATGTGACCCTAAAGAGATCACAAATGCTTCTATCGCTTCGTAATGTCTGTGTATTGAAATAAATAATTTTACCTTATGCTGAATCTTGCCCACTGCTCCTTGAGAGCTGTCAGCATTGAAAACAGTCACAGGTTTTTCCAAATGTATTAATTTAATTTGGTGGTTTTCACAATATTTTTTATCAATGAATGTGTTCACTGCTCCAGAGTCTAGCAGAGCTCATAGAGTTCTTGTCCTCCATTGAGTCTGACTCTGGTACGTGATAGCCACAAGAGGAGAGAAGTCTCCTCCATATGTCAAAGAACTTTTTTCTGTAGGGATTTTGTTAGTAAATAACGAGGAAGAGAACGTATAGTCCAATAGGGAATTAAGCACACTATTATTTAAGTCTGGTGCTGAGCTCCGTGATGGAGACCCCCTTTCAGACTTTGAATCTTCTGTTATTAAATACATAAGGGTAGAACTAATAGTACATATAGGGAAGTCTTCCTTGCAGCACAGCTCGAGGTCTTCGGATTCCATTCCCTGAAGTGGCCAACTGGCCGGCCTGTTTGAATTACTTACTGTGGGCAACTGGGTTTCCCCAGAAGGACACTTCCGCTCCGGCTGGCCTGCAGAGCTTTCACTCCTGAGACCCCACTCAGAAATTGAAGAAGAATGGGAATGAGGTGCTGAAACCACGGGTTTTTCCTCTTTTGGGCTTTTACTCATCCTTGGAACTTCTCTGGTCTCCTCCCCTGCCGTACTATGAGTAGGACTAAATTTACAACTCACTGCATGCGATACACAGTCCAATTTTACATGTGATAGTACTTCATAAATATTTCTGAGCTGACTATCATAGCCCAGAAGCCAATCATAAACTATTTTTTCTTTTTGTTCTTTTCCACTTTTTTTTTCCTTTTTTGTAGGTCCATGTCCGCTGAATACCCTACCATTCAGGGACTGCTTCCTTTTAAAGACTCAGCGGCTTTGGCTTTCACCTTAGCCGTAAAAACATCAAGCCAATAGGCCTGAGCCTTTTCACCCATGTAAGCCTGCTTACTTGAGGTGCTAGGGGGCACCTGTACTTGTGCAGTCTGAACTTGCGGAGATTGAATCTCCCAGATCTGCTCATAGGATCCTGTTTCCTCATTTAGGACCCATGTTCCAATAGTCCTGTTTTGAGCCCTGGGCTGGGCTTGTCCTTGTTGAGGCCATGGCCTCCAGTTGGGATTTTGTAGGCAGTCCCACTTAATGTGCCCGGGTTTCCCACACCCAAAACACATCCTTGTGTCTTTGCTGGTGTTAATGGCATTGATGTTCATCAGGGCTCCTTTCCCCGGCTGGGTGCCTGTTTGCGTAAAGCAGGGCAGCTGTTCCCAGGGTCCAGAAATCCACAGCTTCTGGAACCGTCTTTGTTGTGGCTGTTGGCCGCCACAGCTGAAGTTCATTCTGCACTCTATAGCCGCAGACTCAAAAGCTCATCCTACTCTCCTGTAGGCTGAGATGAGACTTTGCAACTGATCTTCTTCTATCAGTGCATTCATGTGAATCTGTAAGTAAATATGGGGGTCCACTCCTGTTTTGAGCAAGTTTGTCATGTGGTGCTCCTCCACATCTGCTTCTCTCAACAATACGTCGAACCTTTGTAAAAATGCATCAACAGGCGCGTTGTTCTGCTTGAGGTTTTGTAGAGTCCTCAAACTCTCATGTGCAAGCACATCTATTTGAAAGTGCTCGCATATGTTATTAAGGAGAAATGGCCAACTTGGCCAGGCATCATCTCCCCTTCATATCCCTTGCTGGATTTCTTCTTCATCATTGCAATACTCCTCCAATCAGAGTCTTGCATAGGTGGCTGCTTTTCCTTTCATTTGGGAGAGGACGGCCACAGTCCTCAGCTTATCTGAGTCCCATTTTTGCAATGAGATCCAAACTTTAACACTGGTGATCCAGTTGTGAAACTTAGATCGCTCACCTTCCCATTCTCCTGGGTTGGTGACTTTCTTGGTAATGGAGGTGCTCTCCCTCCTTCGATCTTGTAGAAAAGCTGTGAGCAGCTCCTTGATATCATCAGCCTCTGAGGCCATCTTGGTGCGGATTGGAGAGGTGGGGGAAAGTTGGAGTTGGAAGAACTGATCTTCTAGGGGTTCCACTTCGAATTCTTATCCTTACTGTCCACTATCTTCCAAGTGAACTCTGGGGACTCGACAGACGAAGGGTCATAAAAAGTATTTTTTCAATCGCAGGTAGTATTGTCTGCATCAAAGGGTTTCATAACAGGTCTTCTTTGGCAATCCTTTTACCAAGACCAAACTATACATACACTAACTGGTTATATCGACCTAATTTAGAGCTAAGATGGATGCTCTACCTCCCTGGCCACAGGGGACTAACACAACAGTATAACCTCAGCCCAATGACTTTTGCGAGAGATCAATGGTTGGTCTTCACAAACTCGGCATGACCTGAGTGTGGACTATCAAATCCAAATGGGTGAAACAAAGTTGCTAACTAGCACAACAAATATCTTGTGCTTCCTAGGCACTTCCCTAAAAGGCATCAGGGGATAATGAAAAGGCAAATGGGAAACTCCCCAGATGAGGCCCTATCTCTGGGTGGCGAAAAGTCCCTTTCATGAGGTGACACTTGTACAACCATCAAGTGGCTGTGTGCTCTCGTTCCCTTAACCCTAGGACCTGGGTAGTGTATTCAGCTTTGACCAAGTGTTATGACCTCGCAATCACACCACTAGCCAAGTCCATTACAGCCTCACACTAAAGGCTGGCGAAGAGAAAAGAGGAAGGGAAGAGCTCAAGCACACCAATCAGATGATTTTAACCTGACTAGACAAGTGGTCAAAGCTGGGGGTCCAGCAATGAATACAAGCCTTTATATATTGTACAAGAGTGTGCACGGACCAAACAGTGCATGTGACTAATTACTATATAAGTACATAGTGTTCTCATGGAGGCAGTGTGGAATGGAAAAGAAGCAATGGAGATTAAGTAGGTGTGTAAACCATGAGGCATGATGTCATAGTCTAGAGCAGTCTAGACCTGGGTCATGTGCATGCTCCCACGATCACATGCACTGGTCATGTGACTTTGAAAATAGAAAGCAAAGGTGAAAAGTTAGGTTAAGAAATAGGGGATTATAACAGTGAGCATGATGGATGGCCCCTTGTTTTTTTTTTCTTTCTAAGTTTCAACTGCAAGGTGTATGTTACACATTTATTACTACCACTACTACTACTAGTCTGCTGCTACTACAAACATGATGACTATATAGTAGAAGAGAGGAAAAAGTAGTAAGTGATGCTGTCAATGGGTACTTAATGTGAATCGAACTCAATCTGGGCAATGCTGGAGTTGTGGCATGAGTGTTTTGGCTCAATACAGCACAATAGACCACCCATGTGATCGCCACACACTCACACCACAACTCCGGCATTGCCCAGATTGAGTTCAATTCACAATAAGTACCTGCCAATAGCATTGCTTACAATCTTTTCCTCTCTTCTACTATACCACCACATCATAGCAGCAGCAGTAGCAGCAGTACTAGTAGTAGTAATAAATGTGTAACATACATTGATGCTGCAGTTGAAACTTAGAAAAAAAAAAAAAAAAAAAAAAAACAAGAAGCCATCAATGAAATGGGTTAGTGTTCTCTTGTAGAACAAGGATTTTGTTGTGCTCACCCTGTCACCAGCAATATTCAGATCATCCAAACAAAGTCAGTACTATCATAGATAGGCAAGCAGAATAACATTTTGGTGCATACCCATCATTTGTAGTCTTATATCCTAATGCTTAGATTGAAATTCTTGTATTTTCATATCTCACTTCAGTTGCCTAAAATTCCCTGCAGGGATAAGAATGGTAAGTTCTCCTCCTTCAACTCAAATCTTTTCATTGATTCACTCATGCCTTCACAGATTGAGCAGTATCAATGTTTTTGTTCAGCATGCCACAAGGTGGACAATGCAGGGGTCACCCATTCTCCCACTGGCAAGCCCCAGCCAGTCCAATTCAAGCACATTCATCTCCACAATACCTCGGTCCCTAAAGTAGCCATTCCCCAGCCCACTTCTGATGTTTGTAGGGTAGCATTCCTAGATCTGGTTTGCCAATCCATCTTCCCAAGCAAGCAAAATTCATCTCAACCTCCGAGCACTATACCTTAGCCAAATATTGAAGCTCTCTCTGCCACGCTTTTCACTACCACTATCTGTGACAATGGCCCCAATCTAGACTTACAGTCAAGCAAGTTGTGGGTTTCCCACAATAAACATCAAACCAAAGTGTCTCCTTGCAATCATGATAACCTGTGCCACCCAGATGTCAATGAACTAGTGAGTGCCATTGGCAGGATCTCTCTAACAAACATGTATGTGTGCCCTTCTATTTCATTGTTATATGTGCCAATGCATGTGGATCTAATCAGGACCCAATATCATCCACCTCATGTTGAATCTACAACACAGGGTTTAGTGAAAGAAGGTTCCAAGAGAGGATTTGGGTATATTTAGTATCTTTGACTCCTTTGCATCTCCAACTGACATGGTGATGATAGATTCACTCTGAATCTTCAAAAGAAGGAGAAAAACTGTCACACAGCCATTTCCCATGAAGTACTCTCTAAGATAGAGCAACTACTCAAACACATTGATTGCCAGTCACTTGCATCTCCATCTCCATCTACCTATAAGCGCCTTCACTCTCAACTGTTGACTGTTAACAAAACCCTAGCCAATGTAAAATGGCATGTCCCCTCAATCACTGCACAGAAGGAGCAGATCATGAGATCATACAGTGGCTCAAATAAGTGTCCCAATGTTGGGCCATTTTGGAAAGACTTGACATTTGCAAAAGAACCAAAATATATCAGCTCTGACCCTTGCAGGGTCATTAATAGCCCTAACTCCTACCCT
>JBBPQW010000481.1:0-18948 GCA_038092695.1 Boletus rubropictus
GACCGAAAACCCTTAGCTGTGTACCATATGGGCGCTCATGAACTCACCCTCCATTGAGCCAGATTCCCCAAGGATCGCTACTGTTCGCCGTAAACGACCCGTTGGAAGATTCGAATGCCCAGAAGAATAAGGTGTCATTCGGATGTCCCGATCTCTGTACGGGGATATTGCCAGCCCAGTTCCGAGGGAGAGACCATGTCACGTTTGGAAGTGTGTCGGTCACCTGAAAGTCTGTCATGGTGTTGGTGCAGCCAGACGCATAACATCAATATAGCACACACAGTTCTGCCACTCCGGACTGTAATCGCCAGACGGAGCTCCAGGGTACACCTGAGGCCAGCTACTTGACGCTGACTGGACCTGTGCAGATGCGAACGAGGAGAGGGCAGAGGCTGATATCAAGAAAGTGGTACACGATGCCCAGGACATGGCTGGAAATGGAAAACGGTGATGGGGCCATGTCCTGTGGCCTTTTAAGTGTGACGGACATTTAACTGCGGTGTCCCCCTTGTTTATCCGAGCCAGGTATGTACCTAAGCAAGGTTGAGTCACGAAACTAGGTTTACTGTCGTTTTCGGCTAGCTTGGCGGCGTGGGAATTTTAGTCAATAATATCGTCGCCATCTTACTCCAGCCGTAGCGCCTCAACGCTTCATCAGATCCCATCGGACTCAGAACAACCCAGAGAACACATCCCGGCTGGACTTGTGGAGAATTAAGCAAATCTTGGATGTTCTGTTTTTTGAATCACAAGGGTTGTACAGCAGGTGTATATTGAGCTCCTATGCACCTTCCAGCCACTGAAAAACATGTAATAGACATGCCTCAAGGTTGACAAACATGCTCTGAAGTTCAATGGGCCATTGTACAGCTCTCCTGGATGCTAGATCAAGAGCATGTTGCTGTGGGACTCAATGTATCTAGTTGCACTGTTTAGTGAGTTCTGGCTTATTTTCATGCATACAGGATGGTTTCCAATGAGGATAACAAGCTGATGAAACAAGACTGATCCAAAAATTGACATTTTCAAGATATTGATGTTGAGGTACAGTGAGGTGCAAAACTGGTACAATTTTTGGTAGTTTTGTAGTGTATCTAATGTAGTATAGTGGCTCAAATAAGTGTCCCAATATTGGGCCATTTTGGAAAGACTTGACATTTGCAAAAGAACCAAAATATATCAGCTTTTACCCTTGCAGGGTCATCAATAGCCCTAACTCCTACCCTGAAAATGAGCCATTTTTCATGTGATTTGGTTGCCATGGCACTGAGATATACCATTTTCAAAATGACATGTCATTGGGACACTTATTTGAGCAACATCTATATTCTGTAATTTTAGTACTTTGCATGCCCTCCCTTTGCCTTTATCACTGCCTCTAGTCTCCTAGGCATGCTTTCTATCAATATTTGACCTTTCTCAACCTCTATCTTGCCACATTCCACATCAATCCTTTCCCAAAGCTCCCAAACCCCTCTTGGTGGTGTTGCATAGCTATTGAGCTTCTTTTTGAGAATTTGCCAGAGATGTTCAAGAGGATTAATGTCTGGAGATTGTGCTAGCCAATCAAGAACCTTGATACCTTGAGATTCCAGCCACTTTTGGGCCCTTTTAGAGGTATGCTTGGGGTCATTATCTTGTTGAAAGATAATGCTCTTTTTAGAAATCCCAGAATTTTCCATAGTAGGAAGCATATTATCCTCCAAAATGGAGACATACTGCTCAGCATTCATCCTCCCTTCCACCTCTGCAAGAATCCCCACTCCATTTCAGCCCATGCATCCCCAAACCATCAAGGAACCTCCTTCAAACTTTACTGTCCCCTATATCTCCTTGTTTTGCAAAGGTTTTCCTGCCACTTTCCACACATACTTTCTTCCATCTGACCCAATCCTGTTTATCTTGGTATCATCTGACCAAATTACCCTAGTCCAGTCCTTCACAGTCCAGTGTTGGTACTTAAGAGCAAAGTTTAGCCTATGTTTCCTATGCTTTACAGACAAGAGTGGCTTTTTCTTCTTGACTACAGCTTTTAAAGATGCAGACTTGAGCACATTGTGAATGGTTTGGGAAGATATAGGAGAGGAGAGGATAGAATTAATGAGATGGGTTGCCTGAATAGCATTTTCAACCTTGCCAGAGGTAATAATGGAGACAATTTTTCTTTTGTTAGTAGGAGAAAGCTTGAAAGGAGGGCCTAATTTGATGGTTTCCCTGCCTAGATGAATCTCTTTGATAACCCTGGCCACAGTGGACTTCCCCATACCAGTTTTGGAGGATATGTTTCTAGCAGAAAGACCAGATTTAGAGAAAAAGAGAATATGGGCTCTAATAGAGGCAGAAATGGGCTTCATGGTGGAATAGGGTTAGCTGGATGGTATTTCTGCTCTTTATAGTGCCCATGGTTATGTAATTTACATAATGAGGCAGGGTTGAAGCATAGCATCCATCAGAACATTATGTTATTTACCAAAAGATGACTAATAACATCATGGTCAAATAAGTCTCCCAATAACATGTCATTTTGAAAATGTTATATCTTAGTGCCATGGAAACCAAATCACATGAAAAAGAGTTCAGGGTAGGAGTTAGGGCTATTGATGACCTTGCAAGGGTCAGAGCTGATATGTTTTGATTCTTTTGCAAATGTCAAGTCTTTCCAAAATGGCCAAACATTGGAACATTTATTTGAGCCACTGAAAGACAATTCTCTGACTCATGATTGATGACATCCTTGAGAAATGAGAGTTTTTAGTCATTTTCTCAGAAAAAGACAAAGTTATTCTCAGAACACCTTGGTTAAAGGCAGTTAACCCCTCCATCAACTAGAGCTGAGGACACATTTCCATCACACCAGCCACTTACATTCCTACTCATGAACATCATCTCACTAATGACCAGCAGTATCTGGTCAAGACCCTCACCATTGATCCCATCTGTGAAATGGAAGTAAAGTTATGAAAGGCTAAGTGGATCCCTGGAGTTCCCTTCACACTGTGGACTTCAAAGTTATTAAGAAAGATAACCATCGCCACTGAGATTGCCCAATAGCAGGAAAAAGTCAAGATGACATTACCAGACTGGGCCAAGAAGTTCACCTGAATATTCAAAGAACAAACCCACAATGCACTTCCCCCATCCTATCCATTTGACCATGCCATTGCCCTCCACTCCTCCTTCATCCCAAAGGTTGCTAAGGTTTATCCACTGAATTCAAAGGAACTCAATGCCTGCAATGCCTTTATTGAAGAACACCTAAAGACTGGATGCATTTGTCCCTCTAAATTTCCACAAGCCTACCCCTTCTTCTTTGTCCTGAAAAAGGATGGCTCAGTTTGCCCCTGTCAGGACTATTGGTATCTCAACTCACATATGGTCAAAAATGCCTATCTCCTCTTGCTCATTTTGATCCTCATGGACCAGCTAAAAGACTTTACTATCTTTGCCAAATTTGAAATCCGATGGGGCTATAACAATGTCTGCATCAGAGAAGGTGACCAATGGAAAGCTGCTTTCATTACCCCCCAAGGATTGTTCGAACCAATGGTGATATTTTTTGATCTTTGTAACTCCCCTGTGACATTTCAGGCATTTATGAATAACACATTTAGCAATATGATCACCAAAGGATAGCTACTCATCTACATGGACAACCTTCTTATCCACTCTGCTAACCTCACTATCCACCATGAATGCACCCTTCATGTCCTCTAGCACCTCCGAGACCACCACCTTTGCCTCAAACTCTTAAAATGTGAATTAAATAAGAATAAAGTCAAATATCTTGGCATGGTGGTGGGCAAGGGATATCCCCAGATGGACCCTGTCAAGTTACAAGTGATCAAAGATTGGGCCCCCCTTACCAATGTCAAAGATGTCTGCTTTTTTCTAGGGTTTTGCAACTTCTATTACAAATTTATCCCCAACTTCTCCTCTATTTCCCAACCCCTCTTTACCCTTATCTACAAGAACCAACTCTGGGAATGGTCCTTGGCCCAAGACTCTGCCTTCCACCACCTCCAGTCTGCTTTCACTTCCACCCCTATACTTACACTCCCTGATCTTTGCAAACTGTTCTTTGTAATGACTGATGCCTTTCTTACAGCCTTAGGTGCTGTGCTGATGCAAAATTACAACAATGGTGATTATCATCTGTGTGCATACCTTTCCAAGACATTTTCTCTGGCTGAGAGAAACTATGATATCTATGATTAAGAACTACTGGCAGTTCTGCATGCTCTTCATGAGTGGAAGCTATTATGCTTGGACTGGGGAGGTATGAGCATAGACTTGGCTAACTCTCATTCGTTTGTTCTAAGTGCACAGAGGCAGCTTAACCCCTAACTGCAATAGAGGATTTGGGTTTGGTGAAACTAGTCGAGAGATTGTTGAGGATTGGTTGCAAGGAATTAGCAGTACTTCCAAGTAGATCTAGTCTGAGGAGTACAATACATAGGGCGAGGTTTATATACCTGTATAAACTGAGTACAGACCAAGTTTGTAAAAGGAAATAAGGAAATTATACGACTTGAAAGAGAATGGCCACTGGCCAAATAGAAAGTCGTACAATAGAATGTGAAAGAAAAGAATAGAATGTGACAATGGGAATGGTCATGTGAAGTCTGAATGGATCATGACTGCAGGAGTGGCTAAGTGATTATACAGTTTGCATATAGCGAGAAATAAAGAAAAGGATAAGAAATAAATGAACCGTAATATTACCCTCTGTTTAGACGAAAGGTTACCCAAACTTTCTTTATAAATCAATAAATCTGCTGGCTGGGGATCCTGTGATGTTGGAGTACCCTATGTCATCTATGACATTGTCTCCTGGGTCTGAATCAACAGGTACTGGGGAATCCTGTCAGTAGACAGGTCAATGATGTTGTTGTGAAGAGTGGGAGAAATAGGAAGTTTGTGACGATTGACCAGATGAGGAGAAGGAGGTGGTGTGCTGTCAATGTAGGAGGCAGTGTGCTTGGATGTGACCTGGTTGGAACTAAAGACATAGGGGGCATTGATACAGGGAGCAGTTTACACAGATTTGACCCAGTTGTCAACAGACAAAACATACTTCAGGGAAGCGAGGGTTGAATGGAGTTAACAGGGCTAGCGCAATGGCTCGCTGTTGGTCTTCTTCAATGGATTGCTGTTCCAATTGGTCAAGCATTCTTACTTCATCTTCAGTTAAGACAGGGGTGATGGCATTGTCAGGTGTGAATCTTCCATGGAGAATAGGAATGGTGGCAGCAGGAGATGGTGATGAATCTCATCATGGAGGCAAAGGAGTGGAATCTGGGGAAGAGGTCCGGTTGAATGGTGGACTGTTATGGGAGTGGTGGTTTGAGAGATCGTCCAGTACATCCTCTATCTGGAGTTGATCCATCCCAATTAATAATTGATCCTCTATCTCGTCCCTCGCATGTTGAGCCATCTGGAGACCCATTCTGCATGTCTGCACAAGCTCTTTTTGCAGGTCGTCACGGAGTTTGGGTAATCAGACCATGATGTGGTCCAAACAAAGGGCAACATGTCGATTCACTAAGAAAGATCTATATAAAATGTCTAATGGTGAATTGGTGTCCAAAGAATGAGATAAAGATAAGGCATAGGAAGGGTCTAGCAGAGGTATTGTCATTGCTTGAAGGCTGGGTTCTGACTGGGGGTTCCTGAGTCTTCTGGGGTATTGATGTTCAAGCATGGTGTTCATGGTGGTGGTTCATTTTCAAGGATGGGATGGAGGAAATGACTGTGGGTGTGCTTTTTTATAGGCTTTCAGCAATCTGGGTGCATTATCTAGAGAACTTTCCAGTTCCCATGAGTTATTGGCTGATGGATATCCTTTCCATTTGATTAGGAATTTCTGTCAGGTCAGGGATCCTTTATGACTAAGGATCGCTTCTATTTCATATTCTTCCTCTCCTTCAATAAGATCTGGTGGCAGTTGTTTGAAATTCAGGCCATGTATGTCATTCTCTTGATAAGGAGATAAAAGGGAGGCATGAAACATGGGGTGGATCTTCTATGTTTCAGGCAGTCGAAGTCGGTAGGTGATCGGGGATAGGATTTTCATTATTGTAAAGGGTCCTTCCCATTTTGTGGTGAACTTCAGGTTGTCAATATGGCACTTCAAGTTACATGCTTCTAGCCAAACTTTGTCCCCTTTGGCAAAGGGTGTAAACAAGTGTCGGTTCCTCTTCTTTATCGTCATCTGTGCTAGTTCATGCGCAGCTAGTGCTTCGTCTTGGGCTACAGAGAGACATTTCAGGCAGTTTTCTACCATGGAGAGGTTCGTGTCAGATATGACCATGGGAAGTGATTGGGGTTTGTAACCCATCATCAGAAAGAATGGAGATTGTCCAGTCGTGGAGTGAGGTTGGTGGTTATGTGCAAATTCCACCATAGGGATCTTTTCTGCCCACGACGTAGGGTTTGATCCGCAGTAGATCTGCAGGTAGATCTCAATCTCCTGGTTTACTTTTTCCATTTCTCCATCTGTCTGGGGGTGATAAGCCATAGATAAGGCAAGGTCATATCCAAGGAGTCATCCTAGTTCTTTCATGAAGGTGGAGGTGAACTGTGGGCCTCGGTCTGAGATTATCTTTTCATAAAGGCCAAAACGAGTGTAGATCTTTTTATAAAACAAGGCTGCAATGCCGGCTGAATCAATCATTTTCTTGGTGGGGCAAAGGATTACCTCCTTCGTAAGCCCATGGTCAACCACAACCAGCAGTGAATCAAAGTCATCAGATAGGGGGAGGTCGGTAATCAAGTTGCATGACACCTGTTGAAAGGGTCTGGATGTGTGAGAAGGGATTGGATTCAGGGGTGCAGTGGTCAGATGGGTGTTGGCCTTGTTTTGCTGGCAGATAGCGCAGCCTTCAACATATTTTCTAATGTAGGCAGCTAGGCCAGGCTACCAGTATTCTCAGGTGACTAGCTGTTGTGTTTTCAAGTAGCTAGGGTGTCCAGCAGAGTCATGATCATGGTTCTGGGAAACAATGGTGTGTTGGTGATCAGGGGGAATATAGACCTGGTTCTGGTAGGTGAGAATTCTGGCATCATATTTCCAATCAGAGAGTCGGTTTCAGAGGAAGGACAGAATGCCTTCCATGTGTTGAAGAGCAGTAAGGACTACTGGATCATCAGGGGTGGAGAGGCGTATCTTGTCCTGTAAGGCAATGTCGATAAGGTTTATGAAGACTGACTGAGGAAGGAGAGTCATTGCCATGTTGTTGTTATCATGAGGGGCTATCAGGTCTGGTCATCAAGAAAGTGCATTGGGGCAGGATAGGAGTTTTCTGGGTACGTGCATCATCTGAAAATCGTAGTCAGCAAGGTCCAGTAACCATCTCACTTGTTGTCTGTTCAAGTTTTGTGGTTTTCTAAAATATGTTAAATTTTTATGGTCAGTGAAAATCATTACTTTATATGGTGTTTCCTGTAGATAATAATGCCATGTCTTCAGTGCTCGTATGATGGCGAGCAGTTCCCTGTCAAATATATTGTAATTTCTTTTAGCAAAAGTGAAGGTCTGGGAAATATAGGCACAGGGGTGCCATTCTCCATTGGTATTGGTCTGCAATAATACTGTATCCTTCCAGTGGCATACTTGGAGGTGTCGGTTGCGATTGCAAAAGGTTGTTTGAGGTTCGGCATAGCCAAAACCAGTTTTTCAATAAAGATCATTTTCAGCTGTTTGAAGGCTTTGTCATGTTGTGGTCCCCATTCCCAGGGATGGTTCTTCTTTGTGAGGTCAAGGAGGGGTCTGGTGATGTCAGAATAATTGGGTACAAATCATCTGTAGAAGTTAGCAAACCCCAAGAATGACCAAACATTTTTAACTTTAGTCAGTGTCAGCCAGTTTTCAATCCCTTTCACCTTGACCAGATCCATGGTGACATGTCCTTGCTTAATGATCATGCCAAGATATTCAACTTCAAAGCAGTTGAAGCGGCACTTTTTGAGCTTCAGACAGAGGTCGAGTTCTTTCATGTGTGCTAGGACATGTCGTGTTCATTCTTCATGGGTCTTCATGTCACCTAAGAAGATTAGCAGGTCATCCATATATATTACTAGCCATCTTTCTGCTATCATGTCCCTGAAAGAGTTGTTCAAGAATCTCTGGAATGTGGGGGGTGAGTTCAAAAGACCAAAGAACATCACGGTTGGCTCATAAAGCCCCTTGTGAGTAATGAAAGCGGCCTTTCATTGGTTGCCATCTTTGATCCTGATGTTATTATAGCCCTATCATACATTGAACTTCATGTATACGTTCGCATCCTTCAGTTTGTCAATGAGATCAGAAATTAGCGGGAAAGGGTAGGTGTCCTTGATTGTATGTTCATTCATGTATTGATAGTCCTGGCATGGTCAGAGACTTTCATCCTTCTTTTTAATGAAGAAGAAGGGTGATGCTTGAGGGGACTTCGATAGTCATATCTTTCCGGTTTGTAGATTTTCTTCTATAAAGGCTTCAGTGGCCTTTCATTTGTCAGGGGATAGCGGATATACCTTTGCTACTTTTGGAACAAAAGAGTTGTCTAGGTTGATTGGGTGGTCATAAGGTCATGAAGGAGGGACATGGTCAGTAGCCTCCTTTTCAAAGATCATTCTAAACTCCTCATATTCTTTTGGGAGTGTTGGTTTCAGTTTCTTTTTTTCAGCTTCTTCAGCGAGTCTTGTGGCTGTTGTGTATGTGCAGAGCCACTGTGCTCATTGGTGTCAGGGGAGTCATTCTACACTTAGGAGTGTTCTTCTTTCCCAATCAGCATGCTTCCTCATCCACTTGATTATCCGTTCCAGTGTCATGATTCTGCAGAAGTTGAGGACCTTCTTTGTTCCAGCATCAGAAGATCCAAAACCCTTGTCTCCTCGTTTGATATCATCAAGGTCTTCAACTTTGTTTGGGGATGAGGTGTCAATCTTTTCCAGCATGAGTTGAGCTACTCGATCTCCAGCGTTTATTTTGATGTCATCTTTTCAGTGGTTGAACAGTAGGACTTTCATGGGTCCTCTGTAAACGGGGTTGATCACCCCTGCTCTGGTCTGGATCATATGCTTGGCAGCAAGTCTGCTTTGGGGGGCAATTCGTCCATAGGTTCCTTTTGGGAGATATATGGCAATCTTCATATCAATTAGCTCTTTTCCTAGAGCAGGGATCATCATCGGTTCGGCAGCATATATGTCATGTCCTGCCACATGCTTGGATCCTTTTGTGGTGATCTTCACATTCGTCGTCAGCCTTTTGACTTTAAACTTGGAGGCTTTAACTGAGCGTATATATTGTTGCCTAGGTTTCTTCTGGAGGGACAAGGTCATTTGGTAGAATTCAGAGGATAAGTCATAGGAGTCATGGATGTCAATCGTCCCTTTCTTCCAGTTGATTGTTGGATTTACTGATCAAAGCCAAGGCATTCCCAGTATTGCATTTTGCTGTCTGCAGTTCATAAGGTAAAACTTCCCTTTTGTGATAATGTTGTCGGTTCAGAAGTAAAGGGTAGTCTGGTAGAGGATGTCACCATTCTTGTTCTGGATGGCATCAACATTCTGTACTGTGATCGGATGGGGCAGTTTCTCTACTGGGAGTCAGTGTAATTTCATAAAGCTCCAATCTAGGCAGGATATTTCTGCTCCATAATCAATAAGGGCTTTTATTTCAACATCTTTTTCACTCTTCCCTGAAGCCATAAACTGGATTGGAACTCGACATCCATGTTTATTTCAATCAGCTATTAATACAGGGAAGCAAGAAAGTCAGGGAGGCACTTGTATTGATAAAGTCCTCCCTTTCAAAAACCCTTTCATTTCAAGGAGATGCGGGCCATTTGTACAGCCTCTTCATTGTCGATTTCTTCAGTGTCTGCTCCATCTCCAGAGTCCAAGGACTCTTCTTTCTTCACAACTCACCTCACAGCTTTTACTAAATCCTTCTTCTTCTTCTGAGTCGAAGGGCAAGTTGTCTTCTTCATTTCGGGGCAATTCCTTGATAGGTGCCCATGTTCATGGTAGGTGAAACACTTGCTGTTTTGGATGTGGTCTTCTTGTTCCTTTCGTGAGAGTTCCACATGATCATGTCCATGGTGTCTGGATTGTTCATCATTTGTCAGGGGATGTAGGTCAGTTTCAGCTGCCAGTTTCTGTCGTTTCTGGTCGTGTTCGTTTGGGCTGTGAATGCTAACAGTTGTTCATAGGCAGCTTGGAAATAAAGTGCCTTTTCAAACCACTCTTTGATAAAAGTGGGAGGAATGTCCATTCCGAGGATTCTTTGGGTGATCATGGGTTTCAGTTCTCAGGAAAAGAATTTGATCAGTGCAGCATCTTCCGTGATTTTACTATGAGATGCATATGTCCAAAATTTGGCTATGTATTCATTGAGGAACAAAGCCTTCTTCTTATCGTTCATCGTCAGCATTGCCATTTTGGCAATGGTGTTGGCCTGGGTGTCAGCATACTTGAAGGTATGCTTAAATTTGTCCTCAAATTGCATGAATGTCCCAAAGGATGGTGTTTTCCTGTTCAGGCAGTCAGCCCAAAATCTTGTGGCCCACTGGAGCGCTATATCTTCTTTCATGTAAGAGAGGGAATACCCTCTTGTTGTTGTCGTTGTATATCTCTTTGTTAATCAGTAGATATGCTTTAACGTAAAGAAGGAAAGACTCAGCTTTGTTACACAAGCCATTGTAAGATTTGGGTGCTCCGATCTTGAGTTCAGTGGGTTTTATCATATCATGGCACTTGAGGGTTTCGGGACCATGAGAATGTGTTTGCTTGGTTCTGTGGGTTGTTCATGTGCAACAGCTAAAATGCTCAGTTCTGCAGTTCATTCAGTGGTTCAGGCCGTGAGAATTCATTTTGGTTCTGTGGGTCATTCAGCTGAGGGTTGGGGTTCTTCCTCCAACTTTTGAGTCAGCAGCCAGGGTTCTTCCTCTGGTATCATTCATCCATGTTCTATTTCAGAGTCTGATGTGTCAGGAATGAGAGGGTTGGGGTTTCGGAATTCAAGTGGGGATATGCATAGGTGTTTCTTGCCTTTCATAGACATGGACTCTGGGTTGTTCTGGGATGAAATCTTGAATGGTGAAGCTGGTCAGCAATGATGGCTTCTAGTAAAAGAGAGACTAGATCTTTTGTTATACTTGGACTGGGAAGGTACAAGCGTAGACTTGGCTAACTCTTGTTCATTCATTCTAAGTGCATGGAGGCAGCTTAACCCCTAACTGCAATAGAGGATTTGGATATGGCAGGACTAGTTGAAAGATCGTCAAGGATCGGTCACAATGGATTAGTAGTACTTCCAAGCAGATCTAGTCTGAGGAGTACGATACATAGGGCAAGGTTTATATACCCATATAAACCAAGCTTGGACCAAGTTTGTAAAAGGAAATAAGGAAATCGTATGACTTGAGAGAAAATGGCCATTGGCCAAAGATAAGAGGTAGAATGGCTATTGGCCAAATAGAAAGTCATACAATAGAATGTGAAAGAAAAGAATAGAATGTGACTGTGGGAATGGTTGTGTGAAGTCTGAATGGATCGTGACCACAGGAGCAGCTAAGTGGTTATACAGTTCATGTATAGCAAGAAATAAAGAAAAAGGATAAGAAATAAATGAACTGTAATAGAAGCATTACCTTCAAGGCACTGGGTTGTCCATTACCATTATTATTGACCACAAGAATCTTGCATACTTTCAGAACTTCCACAAACTCTCCCATCACCAAGCCAGATGGCATCTTTTCCTCCAGGATTTCAACCTTGTTTTCACCCCTGTCTTCAGCACCTCCATGGGCTCCACTGATGCCCAATCCTGATGTGTTCATGTTAACACTTCCTCTGATAACCAAGCTATCACCCTCCTCCCTGACACTGTCTTCATCCATAACCTTGACCTCATCCTTGCTAAGAAGATTACCACCTCCACTGCCTCTGACCCCCTTGTCCAGTCTGCCCTTTGTACCATTGAACACTACCCCTCTTTGTTTGCTCATCCTAAAGACTGGATCTACTGTGATGGCAATCTTTACTTCCAGGGCCAGCTCTTCATCCCCTCCTTTATCCACCAGGAACTCATCCAGTCCATACATAATTCCCTGGCCAGTGGTCATGGTGGCATTTTATGCACTACTGAACTTATCTCATGTGATTACTGGTGGCCTGGGCTTGCTGCATTCATCCATTGATTTGTTTCTAGGTGTGCAGTCTGCCAAGCTTCCAAGGTCAACACTTATCCCATGATGCCTCTCCTTTTATCCCTTCCATCCACCTATACCCACCCCTTTCAACAAGTTTTGGTTGACCTCATTACTGATCTTCCCCCCATCCAGGGTTATAATGTGCTCATGGTCATGGTTGACAATGGGCTTACAAAGGGGGTAATTCTCACTCCTTGTGCTTTTACAATCAGTGCAGAAGAAGTCACAAAGATCTTTTATGAAAAAGTCTTCACCAGGTTTGGTCTACATAACCACATTATTTTGGATTGGGGCCCACAGTTTGCCTCTGCCTTTGCTAGAGAACTTGCACAAATACTCCAGTATGACATCCACCTCTCCTCAACCTACCACCTGCAAACCAATTAAGAAACCAAACAAGTCAATAAGGAGGTCAAAACATACCTATGCATCTTTTTCAATGATATACAAACACAATGGAAGGAATTGATATCATTTGCTGAGTTTCACCACAATTTCTCCATCCACTCAATTACAAAAAAGACACTGTTCTCACTTATGATGGACTATGAGCCCCAATCTTACCCCCCACTCAGACCATCCTTTATTGACTCCCTTGATAGCTGCCTTGCCCACATTGACAAAGCATGAGAAGAAGTGCTAGCAGCCCATGAATTGGCCCAGAAGGTGATGAAACCTCATGTCACTGCCAAGTTCACCCCCTGGAAACAAGGAGATAAGGTGTGGTTAGAAGGAAAGAACCTCTGCATCCCTGACCAATTGTGAAAGCTGCTCCTGAAGTGATACAGTCCATTTGAAATAGAAATGGTCATTTCCCCCATCACCTATCATCTCCAACTATATCCAATGTGGAAAATTCACAATGTGTTCCATGCATTCCTCTTATCACCATATCATGAAACCCTGTTTCCAAATTCCATATACAACCCACCTGATATTGACAGAGATAAAGTGGAATTTGAAGTTGGGAAGATTCTATGCCACAAGAAGATATGCAGATCATTCTGTTTTCTAATCTTCTGGAAGAGTTGGCTGATTTTGGAGTCAACATGGAAATCCAAGGAAAACCTGGAGAATGCAGACCATCCTCCAGGAGTATAAAAACTGATTCCCTTCCAATTTCCCCTCAGTCTAACCAACTACCTCATCTATCAACAAGTATGTCCAATGGCTGCACCTCTTCCTCATTCTCTACCTTGCATTGCTCCTACTGCTCTACCCCCCATACTCTACATTCTTATTGTGTTTGTGCCATGTGCCTTCCCATGGAATGGTGCAATATGCTATATGCTTCAATTTTTCTAAACACTTGGCTGACTCTTTTTATTAAACGTGACCTGATGTTTACAAGCAATGCCACCTTACATGGTTTAGATATCTTATTTTGTACCTATTCATCTTTAGATGTACTCTACCATGAAGCAATCCCCCAGCATTCATATCAGGATACTGATGGAGCATTTTATGGAGTAGCCATTCAGCTTGGACTGGCAAACATTCATACCATCATCTTGGGCCTCCTTTACACAAATGGCTTCAGCTATGTCATAGATTGCCTTTATCTCATCCATGTTTCAAATATCCTCTGGCCTTGATATGAGTCACTCAATCCCATGGATCAATGCATCTATGACAATGACCACTTCTTCTCTACATCCATGCCACCAGTCAAAGTACCCACTTTCCCCATCACACAAAATCCCATCCCTTTGCCACTGCCTACTATTTCTGCCCACACTGCTGCCAGAGAAATCCCCATGGAATTTGATATGGCTTGTGCTGAAGGATTGGAAGTAGCTGATTGAGCTGTGAAGGAGTAGGAGACCTTGGCTATATTTGCCCCATGAGGCTTAGTCTCCAATCCTATCATTATTGATGAGCCAGTTTCTCCACCAGGTCTTTCCATTCCCCCACTTCATTCCTTTCAGTGCTTTCACTGTGACTTCCTAGACCACCTTATCTACCATTGCCCCAGATACTACTATACCACCTGCTATCTTTGGGCCCCTGGCCATACTTGTGGCAAATGCCCTTTGTGCATTTTCCAGTACTGTTATGCAGCTGGTCACCCTCCCCATTGTTGTCCCTTCTGCCCTTGTGCATGCTGTGGCTCCTCTGCCATCTCGCTAGTACCTGCCCAAAGGCCCATTGTACTTTCTTGGCCTCTGACTTTGACAATAACAATGTCATATACAATGAAGGTGATCTTTCAGGGCCAGAACTTTGAAGTCCAGGTAGATGATGTTATAGAAGTTGTCTTTGAGGTGGTTCTTCAAAGCTATAAAAGGGATAATGTTATGATAGCATGGTATGTTGAGGATATTTGTTTTCTCTTTATTTTCTTCCCATTAAGTCATCCTAACAAGCCAAGTACTTCTGCTCAGGCCAACTTTTCCTTCTCATGACCATAGTTTCAGGTGGAATATTCTTTCAGACTTCTCAGACATTTTCATGACCTGTTATTATTTCACCTTTATAAGGAACACTCTTTTCTTTCCATAAAATCCTTCTTCAGGATTCCTTTGTATTCCTTGGTTTGTGCAGGGCCTCCTATAGTATATATAGTGTTCTTTTTCTCTATGTACACTAAGCTAGTTCTATGCAATCTTGCCTTGCTGTGAACTCTCTGTTGGTGTGAGGTTGATCACCAATGAGACCTTTGGCATGTATTCACTCTACTCTATTGGACATCATCTTGCCATTGAGTAGATTCTTAGCTAGATTCTATGCAAGGTACATATCAGATAAAAGGTTGCTAGTACAATCAAGTCAAAATATAACTGACATAGCAACTGGTAAATGGGTACTACCAAACTGGTAGTTGTAATGGAGAAAATCAGAACTAGATTCAAAATGAGCAGACTTATCATGATCATGACATATATCAATTTTATAAAAATTAGGATGTATTTATATCTGCCCTAGAAGACTTGAAGTTCATTTACAGCACTTTTCAAAAGTTAGTGAAAAGTGGTAAAATATTTTGAATGATTTGGCTGTCACATATCCAGGACCTTAAATGCATCTGAGGCTAATGTAATATTGGGTTTTCTTTTTTGTTATATTTGTCATGACTCATAGACCAGCCTAAGCATATTGTTGCTGTCCCCAACTCAAGAAGTTGAGAATAACTTAGAGACTGGGCAGGTATTCTCCATTTCATTAACAGGTTAAGAAAACAACTTGAGGTAAATCTACCTCAAAGGAAGAGAGGTTGACAAAAACCAAGAAGCTCATATTTGCAATCAAATCCTCAAACTATGTTGACTTTTTGAAGAGTATGCTTCAAAAGCATGGCCAGGAGGACTATGAGGTCACAGAAAAGAAACATTATTTATTTAGGTATACTCTATCAAAGATAAAGGGGTAATTTTCGCATTTTTGCTTATCATGCAATTTTGACTAACAACTTGAACTGTATGCAACAGGCTGCAGTGAATGCAAATGATGTCAGCAATACTGCTGATTACCATAAAATGGTGACAAAAATCACTGAAAGCAAGCCATCAGCTGTCAAAATTCTTGTTGACATGCAACACATTTAGAAGCTATCTTGAGTGCAGACTAGTTCTGCAGATGACATGGCAGAACCCTTCAGTGACAATAAGGTATGTGCATTGCTTTTGGCACACTGGACAAGCATACTACTTTTGTTTAGGCTGGAACTCATTCAGCAAAAGTTGAGTATAATGAGTGCTTGGGTCAATGGTACATCATGTTGCAATCCTAAGGAAACTAACACACTAGCTGGGCTTGTTGCAGCATTCACCAACTGCTGGTGCAAAGAAAAGATAATGAATAGCAAACTCAAGCCAAGTCACACTAGGATTGTGAATCCCAATAAAAAGTGGCCAAAGCTGGGAATATCACTGAAGAACACTTGCCTTAAATACAATGACTTCCAAAATTGAGTCAATATTTTCAGATTTTGGAGTATTAGTTATATAACACTCAGGAACACGAACAAATAGAGCCAAAGTGTAAGTGAATAACTAGCACACACACTTGTGGCTATGTTCCAAAACAAGAATTATGTCATTTGGATTAGTAGTCATGAAGATATGGAAATTCAAATCAACAAGTCATTGACTCAATTTTGTAACTATGTATCAAATATATAGAATTAGCCAATTCTAGTACTCTGTATGACCTCCTTTGGCCTTGATTACTGCTTGGATTCTCCTAGGTATGCTTTCAATCAAATTCTGACACACCTCTGGATCTATATTGTTTCATACTTCTGCCACTCTATTCCAAATCTCCCATACTCCTTTGGCATGTCTTGAATACTTGGCAAGTTCCTTTTTGATATGATATCAGAGGTGTTCAATAGGATTAAGATCTGGAGATTATGGAGGCTAATCAAGGACATTGATATCATTGTCTTCCATTCACTTCTTGTTTTTTTTGGAGGTGTGTTTGGGATCATTGTCCTGTTGAAAGATAATATCCTCCAGAGAAATTTCAGATTCCTCCAAGCTGGGAAGTAAGTTGTCCTTCAAAATGTCCACATATTGGTTTGCATCCATCCTCCCCTCAACCTCTGCAAGGTGCCCAACACCTTCCCAACCCATATATCCCCATACTATGATATTTTCTCCTCCAAATTTCACTATTCCTTGAACCTCTTTGTTAATAAGGCCCTCACCTGCCTGTTTCCATACCCATACCTTCCTATCTGACCCTATCCTGTTTATTTTGGTCTCATCTGACCAAATAACCCTCTTCCAGTCTTCAATAGTCCATTCCTGGTACTTTAGGGCAAAGGCTAAACACTTCTCCTTGTTTCTTGCAGCAAGAAGTGGCTTTTTCTTCTTTGTTATAGCCTTGAATGAATGTTTTTTGAGGACTCTTCTCACTGTCTGTTGTTATGCTCTTGCGAACACACCACTAGCCAAGCCCATTGCAGCATACACCAGCTACTGGCGAGGATAGAAAAGAGGAGAAAGGAACAAGAAAGAGCTGAAGCACACCAATCAAGAGGTTTTAACCCAAATGACAAGTGGTCAAAGCTGGGGATGCCAGTGATGAACACGAGCCTTTATATATTGTACAAGAATGCACACAGACCAAGCAGTGCGTGTGACTAATTACTATACAAGTACATAGTGTTCTCACGGAGGCAGTGTGAAATGGAAGAGAAGCAACGGAGATTAAATAGGTGTGTAAACCATGAGGCATGATGTCATAGTCTAGACCAGTCTAGACCTGGGTCATGTGCATGCTCCCACGATCACGTGCACTGGTCACGTGACTTTGAAAAGAGAAGTTGGAAGTGAAAAGTTAGACGAAGAAATAAGGGTTCATAACAATAATTCTCCAAATGGATATGCACATGCACTAAAGGATTCTTCAATTGGTGTAAGGTCGGAGAGTATGGCAGTAGAAAGAGTACACGAGAGCCTACAATGATCATATCAATGCAATGTAGACATATGATTATTGACAAACCTATGCCCTTGACAAGATTGATGAGATCTGGGTTGTGATGGATCTGACAGTTGTCAAGGACAAGCACAGAGCATGCCTTCAGATATGGATTCATATGCAGGATCTAACAAGATCAACAAAAGTCATAGTAATGATTCAAAAAGAAAAATAGACCTACAACTTCAAGAGTGATGAAATCATAAAATTCTTCTGTAGTATACAAGCCTTCTATAACTCCAATTTTGAGATATCCATATACTATCAGTGCCACACACACTAAGTAATGAGTTCCATGTGCAAAAAAAATCATGAATTTCTGCATGTTGTCCCCATGGAGCCCTTCCAAAATGTCATGCATATGTGCTCTCACTTTTGCTTGTTACATCAATGATGACAAACTTGGACCCATTACCTATAAATTCAGTCCAAAACATATGCTTGAAGTCTTCATGCCAGGCCTTGTTTTACTCTGAGGCAAGTTTCTGAAGCATCTTGCATATAAGCCCAGCATTTTTCAGGTTGCAAAAAAGGGCTAATGTTGTGATAATAATATCATGCTCGAAAGCTAGCCAGGTGCAGACTTTGTCAAGGAAGAGATCAGCATCATCCACATAGAGTTTTTCAATATCTGCCAGGATAGCCTGAGTGATCATGCAAGTCCTTCCAATAAGAGGTGAAGGTTACCAATTGATAGTGCTAGATTCCTCAAATACCTTTCTTTACTGATATAAGCTACTTCTTGAGACTTTGAGTGCACCACAAATGTCTTTGATGTCCCATCCATGGTTTCAGAGATGAAAAGTGCATTCCTTGAGGTCATCACTGATTTTACAGTTCAGCATTGTAGGCAACTTGGACTGCTGATGCTGATTTCCTTTTTGGCTGGTGATTGACATGCCTCAAAAATTCACACAAATCTCATTACCATCACAAACCGCTATAAACATGCAGATACACAAAGTGATACCAGCAGCTATGATAGTAAGACAGAGCATGTACAGTGGCTCAAATAAGTGTCCCAATGTTGGGCCATTTTGGAAAGACTTGACATTTGCAAAAGAACCAAAATATATCAGCTCTGACCCTTGCAGGGTCATTAATAGCCCTAACTCCTACCCTGTAAATGAGCCCTTAGTCATGTGATTTGGCTGCCATGGCACTGAGATATAACAATTTCAAAATGACATGTCATTGGGACACTTATTTGAGCAACATTTTCTATTCTGTAATTTTAGTACTTTGCATGCCCTCCCTTTGCTTTTATCACTGCCTCTAGTCTCCTAGGCATGCTTTCTATTAATATTTGACATTCCTCAACCTCTAT